>BQNB010000859.1:0-150350 GCA_026074375.1 Tanacetum coccineum
GAGCCTGACTCTACGCTTATTTGATGCGTAAAAGGTGGGTCTCCCCTACACTTGAGGTTAAGTGTGGGTGATAGTAGCGATACACACCATTTTGATGGAAGCATGCCACATGGGGTGAAGGTGGTGTATGAATAGTCAAGGGTTTTACTACCTTCATCCTAAAACTACCCGGACTATATAGGTTGATGGGTGGGTCAGTTTCTCTTTTGTCTCCTAGATTTACATCTAAGGGTGAAAAATTAGGTAAAAGTTGAGGCCCCGGTTCATCAACACTAGGAAACCCCCTAAAACTAAGAGGAGCGTTGTGATTACAATTTAAGCCTCCTTCCTCTAGTTTTGTTTCGTTCAAAGGTTCTACCTCTATCGGGGTTCCTAAAGTCTTTTCTACTTCTTCCAGGTAAGTCACGGGCGGTGTGTATTCCTCAAATGACGATAGGGTTTGTATGGTACTCTTAGGGCTTGTAACTCCTACCTCATTATCCATCGTACTTAGGCTATCTACATGCTCATCAGAATCTAACCATGCCACGCACCTAGGTACTTGTACCCTAACCATATCATCCCCAACTATTTGAGCTTTTAGCTTTGCTATTGTTTCATCAGAAATAGCGCTTGTTGGGTTGCTATATATTTTTTTTATCATATTGGGCACAATCCACTATGGCATACCATGCTCCTATATCACTAAACTTCCAAAGATCCACTTCTGCTGTCAAATTGATGATATGACAGGATAACGAGTCGAGATGTTTAAGACAAATATCAATTAGGGTCCATATACTAAGGCAATGATTCGAGACATTTCGGATTATGTCTTTGAAACGAGTCCACAAATCGTAGAGAGATTCATCTTGATGTTGTTGGAAACACAAGATTGATTACAGAAGAATACATCAAATACCTACCTATGTCTAGAAAACCATACCTATTCATTATAATTTACAAATTTACAAATGTTACGAACAAAGGCACAAAGACCAAAGTAGACACAAGAAAGCTAATATACATAATTTAAATCTCACTTGAAAGGATTCAAGCTAGTAGAACTAAGTTAAACAATGATCAAAACCTAACTATTCTCTGGTAGCGGTGCCAACACTTGATGCGGTTGTCGTAAGGGACTTCTATAAGAAGTTTTACAACTCCCTAGGCAAAGTACCTAACCGTTATAGTAGTAGTATAGGGGTTGAGAGAAGATTATTTTTGTGTTTTTTTATTTATAGGAAAGCAAGTAAATCTATGGGTTAAGAGGTTGGTTTTGTATAACTCTAATTAACTAAAATCTTAATCTACAGTGATAACGTTAGGATAATTAAATGTATTTACTTAAATCATCGCATCACTTATCAGTAATTGTTCCCCGCAAACATGTGCCTTGTCACACTTGTGATGATATGTGTAAGTATTTCCTAGGTCATGAACGGATTATACGAACCCGTCGTATATTTAATGTTCTGTTAGGGCAACGCACAAGTAAGGTAGTATGAAGACTATTACAAGGCCCCTAAGAGTACATTAAATGCATGTGAAATATCTTAAGAGGGATCAACCATATAAAGGGGTAAGGTAGTATGAAGACTGTTACCCGATGGTATCCTTTCTACGCACTTGTGTTTCCCTAGACGTGTCTACAGAGATACAGACAAAAGCTGGTTTTTTAGAACCTAACGCGCATAATCATCAATCAAGAAGACACAATAAAAGGATCTACAATCTGACTTTCATGCAATCATAAGCAAATACAAAGGAGGGTTTCGCCTTGCATGTTATAAAGAAAGCAAAGAGATAAATCAATCACACAATACATAGACATATTGAATGATTAATGATAAATAACTTGAATTAAAACATAGATTCAAGGTAGTTCAATAGGGTTTTAAGGCCTTAAAAATGACATATGAAGCTGCTACAAGAGTTAGGGTTCGTCTACCAAAAGTTATATAAAGTTACACACTTGAAACCCTAAAATCGATTTAGTATATATAGATACATCGCTGCGACGGCTGCGCGTTATAATCCTAACTCGTCGCTACGTGGATGATTCTAGATCCTCATTGAGTTGGCTACGTCCTGACGTCGTCACTAAATCTCTGACGTCATCACTAGATGGATCACAACGACGTCGCTTTATGCTTGTGATGCCGTCTCCACGTTCTGTATGCAATACTTCTTCAAGGATTTGGTGTAGGTCTGTAATCTCGTCTGTTTCTTCTCTAAATGAGCCCAAGTCACGTGTATTCCTACCAAATGCCATCCTAGTGCTAAAAACCTAAAAACAAACGATTAAGCACATAATCTGGGGCATATTACATGAATTAGGTGTTAAATGACCCGAAATAGTTTATAAGAAATGACACCATCACATACCCTGTAAGTATAATATACCTACCTATACTCAGGAAATACCCACTATTACTCCCAATACTAAAATAAACTCACTTTAGCACTTCTAATAAACACCATGGCCGGTTTACAACATGTATACAACAAATTAAATCCTTAAACCCACTAACATCACTTCACTTTGTATAACTTACCAAGTACTCTTACAAACACCAATTCACTAGTAATTGGCTAATCATGTTCCTTCTTCATGTTTCCACCGTTCCCCGTCCTTAGAGAGAGGAGAAGTCCTTACAATGTACCCTAATACCGAACTCCTAACCATAGTTTGATTAAGGTTTTTTCCCCAACTCCTTTGCTATATATAGCAAGTCCTAGGTTCATTGGTATTCTCTTTACCATTTGCAAGCAAATTAAAACACACAAACTCTCTCCATACACTAAAAACCCACGGCTAAGAATTCTTAGTTAGGGTTTTCATAGTTTTTTATTTTTGCAAGGATATAAGTATTCAAGTATTGTTAGTAGTTATATCTAAGGTGATTCAAGGTGTATTGGAAGCTTGGTTGGTAAATTAAACAAGGGTTTATCTTCATTATTCTTGAAAGAGTGTCATTTCACTAAGAATTTCTAGTGAGGATATTCTAAATAGAAAGAGAGACAAAATCCATACCCGAAAAAGCAAATCTGAAGTGTGTTCGAAAAAGAAATGCCAAAACACACAAAAAGAGAAATCAAAAGAATAATACGAATAAGGCGTATGGCATGTGCTAGAAAAAGCAAGACAAAGCACATGAGAAACAAGCTGATCAAAAATATGTTCAAAAAGAATTGCCAGGACATATAAAACAGACAGAGCGGAAAGAGAAAAAAATATCATATAAATTGTTTGCTTATCTAACACTTTGTCATCAATCATTCAGAATTCATCATGACACAACCACAAAGACAAGCTGATGTTCACCAAGACGTATTGTGTCCACCCAAAAAATGCTATGCTCTCATGGATGCCAACAAAAAGATTGATCTTGAGCATCCGTTGCGCCCAAATGAAAGCAAAATTCTGGTAAACATCCTTCAAAAGCATCCTCTCAGATTCATCATTGCTACTTCTTCATCAGTGCCATGGATATACTTGGGGCAATTCTGGCATACTTTCAAGGAAGATGGATCAAAGTATAGGCTCAAGTTTGTGCTTGACAGGAAGGAGCTCACTCCGACTCTTGATGATTTTAGGATAATATTTCACTTGCCTCAAGCTACTAACAACAATCATGATCGTTTTGTCTATGCTACAAAGTTGTCAGAGATGGTTCCATTCTACGTTAACGATCTTGATTTCACACTAGAGTTAAGATCACCATCCAACTTTAAGACAACCGGTCTCGTACAACCGTGGCAGACACTATGCAAGATGTTTTCAAGATGTCTGACAACATGAGTTACTAGATATGATCAGATCAACCACCTTTGCAGATCATGCAGATGCTATATTGCTCTATCAACAATATACATGTTGACTATGTTGTCTTGCTTTGGGAAAGATTCCACTACTCACTTGAACATCCAAAACATCTTTAATTCAGGGAAGCATTAGGATGGAGTCAGAATGAAAATTCTGTGTTGGATATTAACTAATGAGATGAAGCTTACAAAGAATTATTGGATGTATGCTGCAGTGTTCAGAGTAGATGTTCCTACGACTTAGTCACAGCCGATTGAGTCTACCTAGGGAACGTATAGGACAACTAGCGCCCCTAGGACACCTAACCCTGAGGTAGCTGAAGGAGAGTCAAGTTCTTCCCGAAAGTCTACTGTTATTAGACTTCGTATAACACCCCGTGTTTTAGGGTCATTTACGACGTCAATAAATTCACTATGGATTTTTAGTATTGTACGCGTTTGCTTTTAAATCGTAATCGTTAAGTTAAATCGCGTAAGCTAAAAATTACCGTTCAATGTAAACGGGCATCAAACAATTAAATGTTTACATCAAGCAAGTCTTATGTAATTATTTTGAGGATAATTATTAACTTTGTTCATTTTATTTTTATTGGTTGCGTAAAGTGTATACGTTTCGCGATAAAATACGTTAAGGCATACCCGAAACCACCAAAACTTTTCTACGCTTCAACAAATACCCACAGTTGTACGCAATACCCAAAATTTACAAAATATTATTATATATATCAACACATGGCCGGATTCAAAGAGAAATACACAAGAAAATATCACAAAAATCACCAACTTGCATTGTACATACAACAACTAATTAAACCATGAGACTTTTACAAGGCAAGACCATACATTGACCATAAGACTTCCCTAAATCACTCATCTTGTCTCGAACTTCTTACATGCATCTTTGACTAGCTTATTATACATATAAGGACTTATACTAGAAGGAATACACACACAACTCATTTCCTTAAGTGTAAAACACAAAAATCCTCTCCCTTTTTGCCCTTTAACCCACGGCCAAACACCAAACTCATACAAAATCCATATCAAACTCATTTACAACACTTACACACATTCCAACATGATATCTAAGATGACCTAAGGTAGTTAGAAGGCTTGGTTAAGCATTTACAAGGATTAAAGCAAGGAAAAGGAAAGCTAGGGTTTCATTTGGTTTCTAGGGTTTTCAAGTTGTGCAAGCTTTGGTTTATCATCTAAAATAAGGTTTAGATATTATGTTTCATCATATTACTTCATATTAAGGTCAGTCAAAACTCTTTTATAGTCTTACAATATCCATTATTTTTACCATATATATGTTCTATGTAGCAAAATTACCATTTAGGATACTTTTGAACATGTAAAATGGGTTTTTACTTGTGATCATTGTTTTATGAAAACTTTTACAAAGTTATGTTTGTTTGGTAAATATCAATGATTATAATGGGATTATAAGTGTTGTACAATGTTGGTTTAAGTGTGAAATGTAAATGTATAAACTAGTTAATTAAAAGTTACTTAAGAAAGTTTATGATTTATAAGTGTTGTTAAGGACTTGTTATCTTGGACACTTGGACAAAGTATGGACTAATGGACATTATAAGTATCAACTAATGGACATTATAACATATAAGACATAGGATATAAAGAGTTATGAAAGACTTGTGGTACTTTATTTAGTGGAAAAGTATATAAAACAAATGTATATAATGAATTATATAAAAGATATAAAAGGGCTGTTTTGATTCGAATTCAAAATAGTGGGTTTAACATTCTTATACAATAGTACGTCTCATGACGGTTCCAAAAAGGTAAAAAACTCGAAAAACGGATTAATAACGAGGAAGATACGTAGTTTACAAGTTATACGTTAATTAAACGGCGATATAAAAGAAATTTTTAATAAAAACAAGTTATAAAATACTCTGCTATATAAATTTTTTATTGTTATTTTACTCAGATCACTATAGTTTTTTAGTAATCCAAAACACTAAGAATCGTAATTTTTCGATCAATAACAAGGAGTTATGAATTTAACTGGCGTGCGAGTTTAATATACTTAAAATGTAGAAAATATACTTTAATAAAAACTATTTTTTATAAAAGGTATCTATTCAACTTCAGACATGAACAATTTTGAAAACACCATTAATATGATAAAGAACTTTAATAACAAAAGGATCATGCTTGAAATAGAATCACTAAAACGGAGCTATAACAATAAAATAGCGACATTACGGGATTTACGATAACTAAATCAATAAAAATATTTTTTATAAACTGTTATGAATAGTAAAAGTTACTGTTCACCAGTAGGTCCAAAATATGAAAATGTACTATTTTTGATAAACGATCGTCTTACTATACGAAAGCGTGGACAAAGAAACCGCAAGAAACGGGGCTTAAAACGAAGAACTCGCGTCCGTTTTTTTTTTTATTGCTTTTAGAGAATATTTATAAACCATATTTAACTTTAATAAATATAATTTCATCAAACACGATTAGATGGTGATGTTACTATATAGTAAATTTTAAAATGGCATTAAGTTAATCCATGTGCTTAGTACATAGTCGGATCCGTAACGTTTGAATTAGGTTGCATTCCGTCATTTCCGTGATGCATTTCCCTGTTAGTAATTTGTATATCAATAACTCAAGGTGAGTTTTCATAGCCCCAGACGTTAATACATTTTTAATGATTTAACAAGTTTTTTGTGGGTGAGAAACATATGGCATGTTTTACAATGTACGCAAGTGGAACATTTTACATTAAACGATTACGTGTTGCCTAAGTAACGATAACCCTGTCTGAGCCTATTATCATGAACTGTCAATTACTAGGATTGTGAGCGTGAATGATATGAATAGATCTATTAGGATTGACATCCCCGTTCGGGTGATTAGCTATCACTGGACAAACAAACGTATACCATGTCGGACATATGATGTTGCGGGTTAGAACATCATCACGGCAATGTTGGCAATTTTATATTGACATATACATACATGTAGAGCTTCAGTGTCATGAGCATAGGAAAAGATGTAATTACATTTATAATGTTGCATCTATTGCTATTATCATGGGGAAATCTTGGCGGCCCTACACTATACATTTTATAAACTTTATGAATTCACGTCAACAATATGTGATGATTTAAAGTCAACGATTTTCATGGGATCAGTAAGGGCACGAGGTGCAAGGATACATTGGTGGTTTTGATTTGGATTGTCATGCATTAAAGATTTTGACGCATTACATTTGTAGATCTGTTATGGGCTAGAAAATCTTTGTATTTTGAACTAGTGAACAAGTGAAGCTTCGGCTTTGTTTAACAATCAATTTGTTAAATCCAATGTAATCGGTTTTAAATGTGTAATTTTAATGGTTCGTTCTTTGATATATATCTTGTGTTTATTGATCTATGAGTAACCACCCTCTCACCATATCCGCTGCGACCCAATTTGGGGGTGTTACAAGATTGGATCCAGATCCAAAGTTCATAGAGAACCATGTCAGAATGTTTTATTGCTGTGTACTAAAATCCGTTTTTCAAACATTGCATTCAAAAAAGGGATTTTCATGGAACATATATACATACACTACTTGTTGCATTAGTAGGTTAAGACTAGATGCACTGTAGATTGAATATACAAGTTTTACGGTATAAATGTTATAATTACTATATAGAATAAGAGTCTTATATTAAATACTAATATAAGCTATTTTTTATTTTCAGATACAGTCATGTCGGATTCTGAGGATTCCACGGTTACATACACTGCTGTGTCCAGCCCATTTGCGGATTTTCCAGATATCGGATCACCAGGAGTCGATGGACCACCCATGATTTTCAGATGCAGTCTGAGTGACAACTGATGGCTGGTCAGCTCAACATGCTGTATAGGGATAGGCGTGCACATGCTCATACTGCTAGGCTCATAGAGGCTGAGGCCGGGATGTCTCGAGATGCTTGGGGACGATCTATGGATGCAAGTGACCTTGCGCGTGCAGAGGTTATGTCGTTACGTACTCAGGTGGTAGCACGGCAGGCAGTGATTACAGAGCTACAGGTAACAGACCGCAGGAGACAGGCAATGATTACAGAGATGCTGACGGCAAACCGCAGGAGACAGAAGCAGTTCATAGAGGCACTGAAGCTGCTGAAGAGACTTCAGACTCAGATGATAGAGTTTGAGAGGCAGCATGGACCAGCTAAAGGTCCTGCATAGCCAGATGCACCAGAGGAGGCTGATAGCTGTTCCTAGATCATGTTATGGCTAGTTATTTTATACAGCCTACTAAGTATTACGGGTAACTCCCGGCTAGTATGGCTTTAGGTTGTATATATTCTTTTATCTTGTAACCTAATCGTTGTGATCTTTTTGTATCTGAACCAATCATGTATGTTTTCTAATTATATATGGAATGGTGGTATTATGTCATGTCTGTAATCGAATTTATTATGAATGAATATCGATTTAGTTACACCATTGTTAACTTCAATTTAGTTGTATATTTCACTGTGTGTTGTGATCTCTCTTTACTTATTGTGTATATGTCATGTCATGGTTATGATTTTACGAAATCTAACGGGTATTATACTTTCTTGTGATTGAAGAAATTGGCACCAAAAAGAGCCACGAGGTCAAACTTAGCCCCAGAAACAACCAACACCACATCTTTCACTAATGCCCAGCTTCAGGCAATGATTAACCAAGGCGTTACTGCCGCTTTGGCAGCACATGATGCTGACAGAAATATGAATGGAGATGATAGCCATATTTCAGGAGCGGGTGTTAGAAGGACATAACGAACTGCCAGTGAATGTACTTACACTGATTTTCTCAAATGTCAACCATTAAACTTCAAAGGCACGGAAGGAGTTGCCGGTCTATCTCAATGGTTTAAAAGAATGGAGTCTGTTTTCCACATTAGTAATTGTACAGTTAAGAATCAAGTCAAGTTTGCTACTTTCACTCTCTATTCAGTTGCTTTAACATGGTGGAACACCCATGTCAAGACAGTTAGTCATGATGCCGCTTACGGTATGCCTTGGAAAACACTCATGAAAATGATAACTGACAAATACTATCCTCGAAATGAAATCAAGAAACTGGAAATGGTGATTTGGGATCTGAAGGTAAAGGGTACTGACTTGACAAGTTATACCCAGCGCTTTCAGGATTTGGCTTTGTTGTACGGGAGGATGTTTCCTGAAGAATCTGATAAAATTGAAAAATATGTCGGCGGCCTTCCCGACATGATTCATGGGAGTGTAGTGGCGTCTAATCCAAAGACAATGCAAGATGCAGTTGAAATCGCAACCGAGCTAATGGATAAGAAAATCCGCACTTTTGCTGAACGCCAGACAGAGAGTAAAAGGAATTTGAGGACACCTCAAGGAACACTTAAAACCAACAACAACAACAACAAAATAAGAGGCAGAACACTGGCCGGGCTTATACTGCAGGGACTGGTGAAAAGAAGCCATACGGGGGATCTAAACCCCTATGCTTAAAATGCAACTATCCCCACAATGGTCCATGTGCTCCTAAATGCCACAAATGCAACAAAGTTGGCCATTTTGCCCGTGACTGTAGGAGTACGATAAATGCCAACAATGATGACAACCAGAAGGGCACTGGGCTGGGTCAGAAGCCTACTTGCTATGAGTGTGGAGTTTAGGGACATTTTAAGAGGGAATGTCCAACGCTGAAAAACAACAACAACCGTGGTAACCAAGTTAGAGGTGGCAATGCTCCAGCCAAAGTGTATGCGGTAGGGCATGCGGGGACAAACCCAGACTCTAACGTCGTGACGGGTATGTTCCTTCTAAACAACCGCTATGCTTCTATCTTATTCGATACTGGTGCTGATAGAAGTTTTGTTTCTACTGCATTTAGCTCCCAAATTGATATCACACCGACTGCATTAGATCACTATTATGACGTTGAACTAGCCGACGGGAGCATAATTGGGTTAAACACTATCCTTAGGGGTTGCACATTAAATATCCTAAACCGCCCATTCAACATAGACTTAATGCCCGTAGAACTTGGTAGTTTTGACGCTATAATTGGTATAGATTGGTTGGTGAAGTACCAAGCGATCATTGTGTGTGCCAAGAAGATCGTTCGTATCCCCTGAGGAAATAAAACTCTAATTGTTCATGGTGACGGAAGCAACCGGGGACACGAGGCTCGTCTGCACATTATCTCGTACTCCAAAACACAAGAATACATGATAAAAGGATGCCCAGTCTTTTTGGCAAACGTTAATACAAAGGAGACGGAAGACAAGTCAGAGAAGAAGCGACTTGAGGACGTACCAATCGTTCGGGATTTTACTAATGTATTCCCTGAGGACTTGCCGGGTGATAAGTGTAAAATACACATATCCGTTATTACCAAAAATGACCCTAAATGACCACAAATACACTAAAAATAGCAAAAATAAACTTGTTTTTGTGTTTTGTGTGTGCAGGTACGGATAAGACAAAAACCACAAGAAAACCATCAAAAACGGGAAAACACGGACACGAGAACGGAAGAGCGTACAAGAGCCGGAAGCCAAAGTAAAAAAGTCAACCATGGTCAAACCTCAGTCAACCATAAAAGGACAAAAAATCCCAAAATATTCCATTTCAGTCCCTCAAGTTTCCAAATGTTACACAAATGGTCCCTAAGGCTTAAATGGGCCTTAAACCCTTAACTACCTTACCCGGATCCAAAGACCAAAACCCTTAGCCCATTTCCTTTTTATAAACCACAAGGACCTTTTCTGTCATTTACCAAAATCATTTTACACTACATCTCTTATAGAAAAAAGACAAGGACTGGAAATGCTAATAACCCAATGAATTTAACCTTTTCAGTTAAAAAAGAGCGCCAAACCATGGGCACTATTTACCTTCTTCCTCCTTTTACCACTATCTCAAATTAAAGGGCAATTTGGAATTAAAGGGCGGAAGTCTATTCAAGTGGTCTATATCACCCTGGCAGAGTTAAAACGTCACTCAAGCACCCTATTGGCCAATTCCAACAAAGGAATGCCACGTGGACTCGAAGAAAGCACAAGGATGTGTGGGTTTTACACTTCTAGCACTCACACAAGTAACACAAGGTGTCACAATCATGGATTGCCTACTTATTTTTGGCTTTTTGGCTTTTATATGACTTTTTAAGACTAATTGTACTTAGGCAAATAAGTTTGAAGATGAAAATTAAGTCTTAAACTAAGTTAAGCTACATATAAACTAAAAGCCTACTGAATTTAAGACCTTAAATCCTACAACTACTAGCCTACCTGTATCACCAAAAATCAGCTAGTAGTTAACTGTTGTTTACTACTGCATATGCTAGATGACAAAGATGGCAATGGGTAAATGCATGTTATAAGTTGTAGAAAGACAACATGCCCTGCACACTACACACTCTATTGAGTGTGCTTGAGTAAACTACAAACTCAAATTAAGCCTAAAAGGCTTAATTCAAATATTAGCAATCAAAACAAAGGGAGAAATTTCCCCTAGTGTAGACACATACAAATTAAGCCCTAACTTTTTAGATTTTGAAAGCTAACTTCTGAAAACTCTTTTCCTATTGGTTTTAAATGGATTACAAACTGACTCAAGCAAAACTTAACACTCACTTTGACTTTTGATGGTCAAAGTAACTAATGCCACCGGGTCTTCCTCCGACTCGACAAGTGGAATTTCAAATCAATTTGATACCTCGTGCTGCACCCGTAGCTCGGGCGCCTTATTGATTAGCACCTTCTAAAATGAAAGAGTTGTCGCAACAACTAAAAGAACTATCTGACAAAGGCTTTATAAGACCTAGTTCCTCACCCTGGGGAGCTCCGGTCTTGTTTGTCAAGAAGAAAGATGGATCGTTTCGAATGTGCATCGACTATCGGGAATTAAATAAACTAATGGTGAAGAACCGTTATCCGCTCCCAAGAATTGATGATTTATTCGATCAGCTTCAAGGGTCGAGTGTCTACTCGAAGATCGACCTAAGGTTGGGTTATCACAAACTGAGGGTTCGAGAAGAAGACATTCCGAAAACCGCTTTCAGAACCCGTTACGGCCATTATGAATTTCAAGTTATGCCATTTGGTTTGACAAACGCACATGCCGTATTCATGGACCTGATGAATCGAGTGTGTAAACCATATCTGGATAAATTCATAATTGTCATTATTGATGATATTCTGATATATTCGAAGAACAAGAAAGAACACAAAGAGCACCTTAAGTTAATCTAGAGTTTCTTAAGAAAGAGGAGTTGTATACCAAATTTTCCAAGTGTGAATTTTGGATTCCTAAAGTACAATTCCTCGGTAACGTGATTGACAGTCAGGATATTCACGTAGACCCCGCCAAGATCGAATCCATTAAAGATTGGGCATCTCCTAAGTCACCAACGGAGATTCATCAATTTTTAGGTCTTGCTGGGTATTATCGAAGATTCATCGAAGGATTTTCGAAGATTGCCAAACCAATGACCAAGCTCACTCAGAAGAAGGTCAAGTTTGAGTGGGGTGACAAACAAGAAACAACGTTCCAACTGTTGAAGCAAAAGTTGTGTAGTGCACCAATTCTGGCTTTACCTAAATGAAGCGAAGATTTTATCGTATACTGCGATGCTTCGATCAAAGGTTTAGGCGGTATGTTGATGCAAAGAGAGAAGGTGATTGCTTATGCATCACACCAACTGAAAATTCATGAGAAGAACTATACAACTCATGATTTAGAACTTAGAGCGGTAGTGTTTTCTCTGAAACTCTAGAGACACTATTTGTACGGAACCAAGTGTATGGTGTTCACAGATCACAAGAGTCTACAACACATTCTTAATCAAAAGGAGCTGAATATGAGGCAGCGTCGTTGGTTAGAATTGCTTAGTGATTACGATTGCGAGATTCGTTATCACCCAGGGAAAGCAAATGTCTTCGCTGACGCCTTGAGCAGGAAGTAACGAGAGCCACCATTAAGGGTTTGAGCCTTAGTCATGACTATAGGTTTGAATCTCCCTAAACAAATTTTGGATGCTCAGACTGAAGCACAGAAACCAAAGAACATCAAGAACGAAGATGTTGGAGGTATGTTGCTTGAAAATTAAAAGGGTCCGGAGAAGCTTAGAACAGAAAAGTTGGAACCCCGTGCGGATGGAACTCTATGCTTAAATGGCAGGAGTTGGTTACCATGTTATGGCGATTTGAGGACTGTGATCATGCACGAGTCCCACAAGTCTAAATAATCTATCCATCCCGGTTCTAACAAGATGTATCAGGACATAAAGAAGCTATATTGGTGGCCCAATATGAAAGCCGACATCGCCACCTATGTTAGTAAATGTTTGACTTGTGCTAAGGTCAAGGCTGAACATCAAAGGCCATCAGGAATGTTGGTACAACCCGATATACCTTAATGGAAGTGGGATAACATCACTATGGATTTTGTCATGAAGCTTCCTAAGTCGTCACAAGGCTACGACACCATTTGGGTGATTGTCGACAGACTTACCAAGTCTGCAATCTTTGTACCCATGAGGGAAACCGATCCTTTAGAGAAACTGGCAAGAATGTACCTAAAGGAAGTGGTCACGAGGCATGAAACCCCTGTCTTAATTATCTGCGATTGTGACCCTAGATTCGCATCAAATTTCTAGAGGTCACTTCAGAAAGATTTGGGTACTAACCTGGACATGAGTACTGCATATCATCCGCAGACAGACGGACAAGCGAGAAGACTATTCAAACTCTCGAGGATATGCTACGTGCTTGTGCAATCGACTTTGGAAAGGGTTGGGTTAACCATTTGCCATTAGTCGAGTTCTCATATAACAATAGCTATCATGCTAGCATCAAGGCTGCACCATTTGAAGCACTTTACGGTCGAAAGTGTCGTTCACCTGTGTGTTGGGCCGAGGTTGGATAAATGCAACTTACTGGTCCAGAAATAGTTTAAGAAACAACTGAGAAGATCATCCAGATCAAGCAAAGGATGCAAGTCGCCCGTGATAGGAAAAAGAGTTACGCCGATTGTTAAAGCGTAATCAATGGAATTCACAATGTTGGAGATAAAGAATTATGCTTTAATTTTCGCCTTGAAAAGGGGCGTCGTACGTTTTGGGCAAACGGCGGGAAGTGGAACCTAGTTATCGTTGGACATTCAAGGTGTTGGAAAAGGTTTTATCCGTTGCATACAAGATTGAGCTTCCTAAAGAGTTGAGCAGGGTTCACAATACGTTTCATGTATCCAACTTGAAAAAGTGCTACGCCGACGAACCATTAGCCCTTCCGTTGGATGGACTACATTTTGATGACAAGCTTTAATTCGCCGAGGAACCAGTCGAAATCATGGATCGTGAAGTCAAATAGTTAAGGCGAAGCCGTGTCCCAATTGTCAAGGTTCGATGGAACTCTAGGCGAGGCCCTGAGTTCACATGAGAACGCGAAGATCAATTCAGGAAGAATTATTCACACCTCTTCACAAAGACCGCACCGTCGTCAAGTGCCGCGTCTTAAGCCTTGAGAACAAGGCTCACTTAACGGGGGGAGACTATAACACCCCGTGTTTTAGGGTCATGTACGACATCAATAAATTCACTACTTATTTTTAGTATTGTACGCGTTTGCTTTTAAGTAGTAAACGTTAAGTTAAATCGCGTAAGCTAAAAATTATCGTTCAAAGTAATCGGGCATCAAACAATTAAATGTTTACATCAAGCAAGTGTTAAGTAATTATTTTAAGAATAATTATTAACTTGGTCCATTGTATTTTTATTGGTTACGTAAAACGTTTACGTTTCGCGATAAAATACGTTTAGGCATACCCGGAACCACAAAAACATTTCTACGCTTCAACAAATACCCAAGTTCATACCTAATACCCAAAGTTTATAAAACTTTACCCATATATATATATATATATATATATGGACGTCCCATATATATAAGAAGCAAACCAAGACATTTAAATTACAAGTCTTACACTTAATAAAAGAAACTACAACTTATACTTTCATAAAAAATGCAAGTATTACTTTCATTATCCAAGATATATAATTAGTCACTTCCATCCTCATTTCCATGGGATAACATCCACATTGGGTAACATAAGAACACAAGTATTAATTAGGGCTTGTACAATTCAAAGTTAGTTAGAAAAACTAGCTCATGACTAGTGGTTTTGACCACTAGTCACCCCTTTTTGCTCTTGGTGTTTTGTCGTCCAACTTCCCTAGATCACTCATCTTGTCTTGGACTTCTTACATGCATCTTTGACTAGCTTATTATACATATAAGGACTTATACTAGAAGGAATATACACACAACTCATTTCCTTAAGTGTAAAACACAAAAATCCTCTCCCTTTTTGACCTATAACCCACGGCCAAACACCAAACTCATACAAAATCCATATCAAACTCATTTACAACACTTACATACATTCCTACATGATATCTAAGATGACCTAAGGTTGTTAGAAGGCTTGGCTAAGTATTTACAAGGATTAAAGCAAGGAAAAGGAAAGCTAGGGTTTCATTTGGTTTCTAGGGTATTCAAGTTGTGCAAGCTTTGGTTTATCATCTAAACTAGGGTTTAGATATTGTGTTTTATCATATTACTTCATATTAAGGTCATCTAAAACTCTTTATGTCTTTACATTTATCATTTTATGCATATATATGTTCTATGTAGCAAAATCACCATTTATGATACTTTTAAATATGTAAAATGGGTTTTTACTTGTGATCATTGTTTTATGAACTTTTACATATGTTATGTTGTTGGTAATATCATGTTATAATGGGATTATAAGTGTTGTACAATGTTGGTTTAAGTGTGAAAAGTATATGTATAAACTAGTTAATTAAAAGTTACTTAAGAAAGTTTATGATTTATAACTGTTGTTAAGGACTTGTTATCTTAGACACATGGAAAAAGTATGGACTAATGGACATTATAACATATAAGACATAGGATATAAAGAGTTATGGAAGACTTGTGGTACTTTATTAAGTGGAAAAGTATATAAAACAAATGAATATAATGAATTATATAAAAGATATAAAAGGGCTGTTTTGATTCGAATTCAAAACAATAGGTTTAACATTTTTATACAATAGTACGTCTCATGACGATTCCAAAAAGGTAAGAAACTCAAAAAACGGACTAATAACGAGGAAGATACGTAGTTTAAAAGTTATACGTTAATTAAACGCGTTATAAAAGAAATTTTATAAAAACAAGTTATGAAATACTTCTGCTATATAAAGTTTATTATTTTACTCAGATCACACATATTTTTAGGATTCCAAAACAATAAGAATCATAATTTTTCGATCAATAACGAAGGAGTTATGAATTACACCAGTTTATATACTTAAATGTATAAAATAATTTTATAAAACTATTTTTATAAAAGTTATTGTTCATCTCAGACATTAACATTTTGAAAACACCATTAATATGATAGAAATTTTAATAACAAATACGTGCTCGAAAGAATCGCTAAAAACGGAGCTATAACGAATAAAATACGACATTTACAGGTTTTACGATAACTAAATCTATAAAAATAATTTTATAAACTGTTATGAACAGTAAAAGTACTGTTCACCAGTAGGTCAAAAATATGAAAATATAATATTTTGATAACTCATCTTAATACGAAAGCGTGGACATAAGAAACGGGCTTAAAACGAAGAAATCGCATCGTTTTTGCTATTGAGATATTTATAAACGTTTTAACTTTATAAATATAATTTTACAAACACGATTAGATGGTGATGTAGCTATATATAATTGTATATGGCATTAGTTAATCAATGTGCTTCATACTTATGCGACCTACTTTTAATTAGGTTGCTTTCCGTCATTTCCGTGACGCATTTCCTGTTGTATTTGGATTATCATTAACTCAAGGTGAGTTCATTGGCCTACGTTTTACATTAATGATGTACAAGTTTTGGGGTGAGAAACATATGCATGTTTTATAAATGGACGCAAGTGGACATTTTACATTACGATTACGTGTTTGCCTAAGTACCGATAACCCTGTCTGAGCCCATTATCTTGAACTGTCAATTACAAGGATTGTGAGCACGAATGATATGAATAGATCTATTGGGATTGACATCCCTGTTCGGGTGATTAGCTATCACTAGACAAACAAACGTATACCATGTCAGACATAGGATGTTGCGGGTTAGAACATCATCACGGGCAATGTTGGCAATTTATATTGCATTTCATACAAGTCGAGCTTCAGTGTCATGAGCTTAGGAAAACGTAATTACATTTATGATGTTTGCATCTGTTGCGTTATCATGGGGAAATCTTGCGGTCCTATACTATACATTTTATAAACCTATGAATTCACTCAACAATATGTTGACGTTTTAAGCAATGTTTTTCAAGGGATCAATAAGGCAAGAGGTGCAAGGGATACATTGGTGGTTTTGATTTGGATGTCATACATTAAAGATTTTGTCGCATTACATTTTGTATATCTGTTATGGGCTAGAAATCTTTGTATTTTGAACAAGTAAACAAGTGAATCTTTGGGCTTTTGTAACAAACAATTTGTTAAATCTAATGTATCAGTTTTAAATGGCTTTAATGGTCGTTCTTATATATATCTTGTGTTATTGATCTATTAAGTACCACCCTCAACCCATATTCCGCTGCGACCTAATTTGGGGGTGTTACACTTCGTATTCCTCAAAGACGCTCTACACGACTTACTCTACCAACACCAATTCCAACTGGTGATGAGGTTGACAATATAATCTTACAAGATACAATTTAACTAAGTCTTGCAGAGTAGAAAAGTCATGAAGAGCTTGAAGTGAAACAAAATGAGGACAAAGTTAAAGAGCACTTGATGGCAAAGGAGATTGAGAAAATAATTGAAGGAATAGAGAATGTAGAAGAAAATGTTAAGGGTGATAGTTCTACCCTTAGGCAAAATGATAATCAAAATGATCCCGGTACTAGGTTAGAGCCCAGGAGTAATAAGGAAAGTCCGAAGGTGGAGATAACTACTGCTGAACAACCTGTAATGTTATTGAAGAGGAGGAAGAGTCTGTAGAGGATGATTATGAGTTAAGAAGAAGGGAAAAAAGGAAGCATGTAGAGGAGTCTAGGAATTAACCATCCCCCACAACAATCAGATCTCCTATGATTCATTCTACTCTCATATCTTCGGATACTGAGAAACTCCAAGAATTGACGGTTAATGATCTATGACCTTCATCTTCTACACCATCATCATCTTCACCAAAACAAAAATTATCTGCTTCACAACACATCTTTTCATTGTTTAAACCCAAGAATGACCTTTTCAAATGATACAAGAGTTTTTTTGATGAGCTGCAAGGACACTACGGATATTTTTTTGAACATCTAAAGACAAGGTTCATGCCAAGAAAGAAGTTTCATGAGCGTGCTCAGCATTTACAAGACGTTATGGAAGAGTCGTTGCTCAAAATGGTAGATACTCGTGTTAAGGAATTACCAAGACACAAGTACTAATATATTTTGCACAGGGGCTTATAATGGAAAGACAACAGAGTCAAGATGATGTGGCAAAGATGATTGCAGATGAGATTCAGCAAGAACACGAGAATCTTCTAGCAGAGATTTCTTTGCAAATTAACAATGCTATCTCTAACCATATTCCTTCTTTGGTTGATTCATCTATCAGGAATTACATGTTAGGACATATTTTGCATGTGCACCCAACTCAAGCCAGCCCAGCTTCTACACAAGAACAACAATATCAATTATATCTAACCATGAAAGACAATCCTCAGCTGCAACAGGATGATTTACCAATTTGGCTCGCACTCAAGTATAAGTTTGAAAGACTTCATGTGTTTGATACTTCTTGTGGACCTTCTGCCGATCGCCCAAGAGATCAGGATGATCCTCACGATGATGCTCATCCTGAGGGGGAGAATAGTGCAAAGAGGCAGAAGACGCCTGAGCATGGAACCTTTGTATTTAGAGAATCATCATCTAGTCAAGTCAATGAAAGTAAACCAGGTCCATCTACGTCAGGTAATCAAGAACAATAAGATAACTTTGATTTTTGGACAGATTCTTATGCCACAGATGATGATGAGCTTCCTACTGAGAAAGTGTCACAAGAATTCATGGAAGAAATGTCACAAACTATTGATGAAGCAAAACTACGCAAAGTTATTAATGAGATGTTGAGAGAACGATGCACTTCAAGAGATGAGCATCAATACCACATTGATCAGATGCAAAACTTCTTGAAGAATGACATTGCGTGGGAAAGCAGAAAAAAAATCTTAGTCTTACCACATCCACAAAATCCCACTCTAGTCATTCAAAGCTGCCAAAGAGATCCCAAAGCTCCTGCACTATCTCTGGTGAATTAAGATTTATTATACCTAAAGAAAGGAAACTCAGGACCTAAGAAGATTGTCATGTCACTTTACAAGTTTCCTGTAGTTATTTTTCCTGATGATGATATTGAAGAAAGAACTTCCAGATGGGTAGATAATTGTGTGAAGAAGTTTAATCTTGATGCTCGATACAACGCCGAACATTGGAAGAATCCACATGCAAAGATCTTCTACATTAAGAAACAAAAATAACCCGATAAGTCAAAGGAAGTAGTATACTCAAATTCAAAGATTGTTCAAATCATCAAGACTTATTAAGAACTTGGACATGAGCACAAGTTTATAACAGAGATTATTGCAAGAAGAGCAAATGGTAGCATAGTGTCAATCACAAAGTCAGATTACAAGAATCTCAACAAGAATGATCTGAGCATATTTATCTGAGCATATTTATCTGCTAATTGTTCATTAGGATTACAATGATCTGGGAAAGAGTACATGATTTCTAGCTTGGTGTGGAAAGCTTACTGCACCAACAATTACTTTCCCATGCATTGAGAAGTACAAGATTTTCTCCATCATCTCTGAACTAGTATATGGCATTATATACAAGAACAATAAGAAATAAAAGAGAGTGATGAGACATTAAGAGATTCATAAGTTTTGTGATGCTACATTCAAAAGTGTCTTGGAAGGGTTGAAAAGCTACAACAACAATGTGAAGCATGGATACGTGACTCTAAGTCTCAGTAAAAAAGATGCTGAAAACCTGCAACTGTTTAAGGAAGAGATTAAAGAATGGTTGAAGCATCGTTATCAGATGAGACATTGGGAAATGTGTGTGAATAGAAGACCACTAGAATCAAGAAGGGAACGCCCAGAATAATCGATCCTTATGGGGAGATTGTTAGGATCATAAAAGTGTCGATTATGATACTCTAAGTGGCTTTATTTATTATTAGTGTTTAGTCTTTATTTTACAAAGTAGAAAGTAGTTTGTAATATGGAGAAATATGCTACAAGATAAAAATAGCATGTTATCCAAAGAATAGGGACTAAATTGCAAAATTAGGTAAACAAAGGAAGGGAAGCCAACCACCCTCTCCTATAAATACCCACTTAATCATAATTAGGTGGTTAAGGATTGTAACAAACTCACTTTCCCTCCCTTTTCTCTTTTTATAAAATTTGGTAAATTGTGAAAGACTTGCCTTCCTCTCTTAATTCTATCTATTCTAAATCGTTCTATATCGTGTGATTCAAGCTAAATCAAGACCTAACACAGATATCGTATATAAGTAAATGTTTTGCATAACTAAAATTTTCATTCAAGTTATCAATGATTCAAATAATAAGAAAAGAGTATGAAAGAGAATGAATGTGCATGGTGATTTAACTGTCTGTGATCATAATTTTCTCATGTAACAAAAAAGGGAAAAGTTCAAAGTTTTGAAAAGATTGTTTCAAAAACAAATTCAAAATGTTTTATGATTATCTATTATACTCAGTTGGGTAAATAGTCTAAGTCATGTCCGGTTTTAGCCTTTTTCTACAATGAACAGAATGAGGAGTGAGTGACTTAGCGACCATCCAATTGTTGTTACATTAGTGTGGTTGTATAATCATAGTTTTCAAAGCAAGAATTAGCACATGAGAAAGAAAATGATCAGAATATGCTCAAAAAGAATTGCTAGAACATATAAAAATAGACAAAGTGGAAAGAGACAAAAATGTTATATAAATGTGTATTCCATAAACATTCTCATTTCACTAATCATTTCATGTCATTATACAGTTTTCCACATGGCTTAACAGATTGTTCTAGTTGCTCAACTTGTTTCCAAATTTCAAAGAATCGGGAGATGCAATAATTATGCTATGCTTCAGAATATTCCATGCTCTCTAGAATGCAAAATTGTTGGGAAAATCTTACTTGATCATTTCTTTAAGCTATGTTTTAACTGCTACTGCTAATGTCCCTGTTGTGTATCTACAACAATTCTGGAGGACAGTTAGCAAAGTGCCTGATACTGAAAACACGATCAAGTTCAAGTTGGATACTCAAGAGATTATCTACAATGTAGATATGTTCCGAGACACTATTAATCTGCCAATGGAGACTCCAAAAAATCCATTTGTCGCACCAGTCAACATCCAAACTATTAAAGCTTTCATGAACAGGGTTGGCTATCAAGATGTGGTGATAAAGTGAGCGCCTTCTACACGATGAATTTAGCTCAACCATGGCAAACAATGTTTAAGGTGTTCAACCGCTGCCTAACTACAAGAACATCTAGACATGATCAGACAAAGCTCAACATTCTTCAATTATTTCATGTTGCGGTCAACCGTACAAATATTGATTATGTTGCTCTTCTATGGTGGGATTTCATGAATTGTGTATCTCAAAAGAAGGATTATATCTAGTACCCTCGCTTCACAAAGCTCATAATTGTTTCTCTAATAATTATATAGGATTATCATTCCATCAAGGATGATATTCCATTAGTGAGTGTTTATACTACAAGGAATGTGACTGTGCGAGGAATGTTGATTCCAAATGAATTCTTAATTGAGCAAATATGTGCCACTAATGACTACAAGGAGTATGACACGGTGTTTGTTGGATTAGATGTTCTAATGAATCAACCACAACCGGTTGTTTCTACCCAAGGAACGCATAGGTCAACACCTAGACCACATAGGATACCTACCCTTACTACTGCTAGTCCTCAGGGTAAGAAGAGGAATCAAAGTGTTGAAGAATCAAGTTCACCACAAAAATCATTAAAAATTACTATTAGACAAAAGCAGGTAGATGAAGGTGACAAATATGAGCAATCATATGATGATGCCGATGACTCTGATGATAGGTTAAAGCCCGGGAGTCATAAGGAGAATCCAGAACATGTTGATGATGATGATGACGAAGAGAAGGTAGATGAGAAGAAAGATGATGAAATGGATAGTTTGGACACTAGGACTGAGGAGATGCAGACAGCAATTCCCACAACACCTAAATCCCCTAGGACAATCTTATCTTTGGATAAGAATATTACTCAAGAATTGATAGATACTGTATCACTCCCAACCGCAACTACATATAAGGATTCACACTCCAAACGACGTATTTCTAGTATGTACAGTCATCTTCCAGGTGCACTTTACAGGATGTGCATGCGTCAAGGATATATGATCAAGACATGGAACGAAAGTGCGTAACAACTAAATATTTCTGGATGACTCACAAGAAAGTTGATCGTGTTCTTTATGAAATTGTACCACAACTCGCTGAAAGAGCTACAGACGACTTGATTGAAAATAACTTGAAGCCATCTATTGTTGCAACTATTATTGAAGATCGTGATGCTTTTCATTCAGAAGTACGTGATCTTGTTTCTCAAGAATTCAATGCACAAGCACCAAAGATCATAGAAGACCTTTTCAAGAATTATGTACAAAACAATGTTATTTAAGTCCATCCTATCACAACCACATCAACCGAAACAACTTCATCAGCTGATCTTCAACAACAACTATATTTAAAGATGAAAAGAAGTCTTCTAGATCAAGCTAATGATCCAACATTATGAGAGGTACTGAAATGTAAATTTGAAAAGTCTTCCAACTCTAATACTTCTTGCAAGGATGATGATATTCACTCATAAAGACATGATGACCATCAAGAGGATGATGCTCCTCCTGAGTGGGTGAAAAGAGTGAAAAGACATAAGACCTCCAAAATTCAAAGTCTGTAAGGGGTTCTTCATCAAAAGAATCAGCTAAAGATTCCACAACTTATGTATCCAAGAAACAACAACAACAACAAGCAGATGCCACATCTGGTTAATCTTACGGTTAACAAGGATCATGAAGTTGATCCTATAAATGGACAAGAAATGATCTCTGAAGAATTTGCCACTCATGGACTAAAAATGATTGAAGAACTATTTCGAAAGCACATGCAGAATACCACTCTTAATCTTTATCCAACAACAAGTTCATCAACTGCTAGAAAATCAACGGCTGGTCTTCAACAACAATTATATTTGAATATAAAGTCAAAACCCCAAGATCAAGTAGTTGATCCAGAATTATAGGAAATTTTGAAAGCCATGTTTAAAAAGTAATAACTTTTTGTATATCACGATGAACATCATAGGAATGCTGTTCCTCCTAAAGGGGGAGAAACATGGCAAAAAATATTTTGGCGAAAAGAATCTTTTGTGAATGGAAGACCAATTCTACTGACGATGAAGCGTCTGTAATTATCAACCCTTAGGGGGAGATTGTGTGAAGATCGTTTAAAAATCATCTAGGATCTATAATATATAAAAATAACAAAGGTTGTTGTTGCGCAACGGAATTTAAACAAGGACAATGTTATTTACAAGGTTTACATTCACATCAGCCCCAATTCTATTTGATCATGATAAAACGTGTTACCTAACTATAATAAGGATCAAAGACACCTTTAATCTTTTAGCTAAAACGATCTCAAGTGGTGAGATCATTGGTGTTTTCCTAAAACATGATTAAAACACCTTAAAACACACACTAGACGTCTAAGATACACACACATAAACAATGTCTAGGGATCTCTTATATAGAGAGTCCATCTAGACTTACAAGGAAATTTAATTGTATTAGGAAACTAAATCTTTTCCTAATCTTTGATCTCTATCTTTTAAGGAAGTCTTCTAGAATCCTCCATCTTTTGTAGAATTTAATAATGTTAAATTAGTCCTTTGTGTTTCATTATTTTGTATCATTCTTTTTGTATCATTGTTTTTGTATCATCAAATCAATAAATCCCAACAATCTTCCCCTAATTGATGATGACAACACAAATACTAAACTGATTCCAAGATGATCCATAGTTATAACAACCTATAATTTCCTCAGTGTAATTATCCATCTATTATATTTAATACAACCAATTTCACGAAAATATTTTTAGTTTTATTCTATCCATTATGTAACGTAACTTACATTTCCAAAGTAAACGAGCTCACACAACTACCAATGCCAATTCTATCAACGTTTATATCAAGTGAATGTTATAATATGTCAAGTAATATGTTCTAAAATCCATTTTTACCACATACGTTGTCTATTTAACGTACTATTTATAACGTTATTATAAAACGGACTTTATATGTTAACGTTTATATCAAAACCCTGACTACATGAAATGTTTACATACAATACAAGTGTACAAGTTACCAATGCATAATATTTGAATTCAATTCCCTCCTAAACCCTAGTACAGCTCTTTTAAGCATAAAGTACAATCTGATTAAGCATAATATTCAAATAAGCCATTTTTCCCTCCAAATACTTATGAGATTTCGTACCACCTTTCTAGCATAGATTACAAGCTTCTTAAGCATCACATTTGAACCATAGTTTCCCTCCATTTCAACCCATAGCTCGTCCAAAACCCTAAACCCTAACTCGAAACCCTAATCACCCTGATAACACTTAAACTAGTTCTTAACCAAATCCACAACCAAGCAACCACCTTCCACACCTTGTCACCACCTTGCTAGCCTCCTTTCACCTCCTTGTCACTGCCTTGCTAGCACACAAGCACCTTGTCACACCCTTAAGCCCCAAGCAAGCCTCCTCGTCACCTCCTTGTAAAACCAAACCCTCACACCCCTCTAACACCTTGCTAAGCTACACTCCTAGCTTATACTAGTCATCTTGCACCCTTGTATGCTAAGTTACAACACTTAGGAATCACATAAACTTGGGCACTACTCTATTCGCACCCTATATAAACCCAAAACATGCACACCTCCTCAACTTACCATTTAAACTTAACACATACTCAAATGATGTTCTAACCAAGCCCTAGAAGAAAAGAGAGAATACTAAGCCAAGTAGAAGCCAAGGTTAAGAAGGAAAAGGTTCTTGATTCATCTCCAAGCCATTTTGACCCATTTCATCATTTTCGACCCTTTTCGTGTGCTAGTAAGCCTTTTCACTTGTTTTATAAGCTCTTGTATTGTTTTAGATCATGTATAAACCTTGCTATAATCATTTGATCAAGTTAAAACTCTTTTGGAAACCTTTAAACCCAATCGAGCCCTAAACAACCCACTTTGAAACCCTAAAACCCATGCGAACCCTAAATAAGCTAGCTTAAGCTATTCTTATCTTAATAAGTTCTTATGCACTTTTATAATCCTAAGGAATAAGCCCCTAAATCATAAGCCCACACGTTTGCTTTTCCTAAACCAAACGCACCTTTTAAACCCTAAAAGCTATTTTCGAAAACCCTAATAAGCTAAAAGCTATAAGCTGACCTAATAAGCTATTCCTATAAGCTCCTTTATCATTTTATAAGCATTGAATCTAATCCTAAAATCCTTAACCCATCGGGTTACAATTTCTAAACCAAACGCACCTATTTTTGGTTATCGAGCTCATTTATAAGCTATAAGCTTGTAAAAAGCAACTTATTTTAGCTTATAGTAATAAGCTATAACTTACAAATTGAAATCGAGATCAAAAAAATACCAAGTATAACGATTTTGGACTAATAATGCAAATCAAATTATGCATGGAGGGTAAATATTGTATATTTTGAAGTTATATAACTTTCGGGCCAAAAATGTAATTACTCTAAACTTAAAACCACAAGGGCCTATTTTTCCATATTTGAAAGTTAAGGGTTAAATGTTTTAAAATCATATATAAAGGGGTTTAAATTGAAAAATATATATACCAAGGGTATATATTGTCAATTTCAAATTCTTAGGGGTATAAAATGTAATATTTTTATATTTAATAATAAAAATATATTTAAACGTTATAAGACTCGATTTTATTAAAACTTGATACATTTATCGTTTCATTCATCGATCGAAACATATAAAAATAATTATGTTATATATTTAACATAATTTATCATCCACTAGCTTTTGAAAAAACTTAAAAAGATAAAATCTTATCATTTAAACTATAACGTATCACGTTACTTGGGAATTTCATGTGAGGGGCTTTCATTTGGGTAAACATTTTGACGAGTTGCTGGATTTACGATTTAAAGTGTCCTAGCTCCTCAAATGTTTACTACATGACCTCTGGATTATGATAGCCCGAATAGTGATACGATGTGTTCACAAATTAATAAACCAAATTAATATTTACGTTAAACGTTATGAAATAAAGTTTTGAAATATAAACAATCGCACAGAGACTTACAATATTACCTCTAGGTATGCGTGACGAAGTCGTTTACTTCCATTTGATTTACTTTTGCCATCAATAAGATTTCCCTGTTAAAGTGAGTTCATAGTCATACCTTTATATGTTTTTCTAAACCCCGTGGGGGGATACATGCTATAAACCACGAGTACAAGTATTTTCCAACTGTATGCTATCCTGATATATTATTGCCTAAGTCTACCTCCACTGCCTTAATCACTTGTGAGTAAACGCGAATATTATGGATTGAGAATAATGGGTAACTTTGGCAAGTTACCTTTCCAAGAGGACATTTTTCCTCAATAATGTCACTGAGGTGATTTCCATGTTTAACGTGAAGGTGACAAGAGCTTATGACGAATAAACTATTTTCTATGATAATTGTAATTGTACAATTATTACCACTTATGATGACATGTATTCAACCATTTAATTACAAACCTATGAATTTCACTCAACCTTTGTGTTGACCTTTTTAGCATGTTTATCTCAGGTAACTAAGCAGTTTAAGGCACAGAATGGCATAGACTTGAAGACGTCCAAACTTGTTATCATTAAACCTTTAAGTTTTAAATGTATTTTGGGACCTCCTTTTGTAAAATTCTGATATAATATTGAATGATAACTAAATTTTCTAAATGTCTCTTTATAAGTCATTTTCATGAAGTAATACCCCATATTTAGCTTCCGTTGCTATGTGAATTATCGAGGTGTTATAGAGGTCAAGCAAATCCCAAGTGTAGGGGTATTTGATGAGGTGTCACTTTATATACTTTTTTGGGGTCATTTAACCCCTAAAATCATGCAAATACGCTCTATTATTACACTAAATCCTTTTTTTGTGTAATTTGCAGTTTGGAAGCATTTGGAAGAAAAGCATGTGACTTGGGCTCTATTCGGGAAGAAACCATTGATATGTGAGAAATCACATATCCTTTTTATACCAAAAATAGCCTTAAAATGAACAAATTGTGCAAATTATGCTTGTATATTGCTTGTTTTGTCATTTGTGATGTGTAGGTACGGATATTGCAAAAATCATAAGAAAACGGTCAAAACCGGACAAACATGAACACGAGAATGGAAAGAGTGCACAAGAGCCGGGAGTTTGATAGAAAAAAGGTCAAATAGTCAACCATGGTCAACAATGGTCAACTCACAGACAAAAACCCTCAAAATACCCAATTGAGCCTTAATGTTAAACCAAATTCATAATAAGTCCATAAAACCCTAACACCGTTAGTCTTTTTATTATAAAGACTAATGGTCGTTAACTCTTTATAACCAAAATCCATTTACCACGTTAGAGCCCAAATAAACCAAACAGCCCAATAACCCTTTAATATCTTGACCCAAGTCAACGTCTCAATCCCCCGAGTCAAACACAAAACATATAACATTTGGGGGGGCGGGAAAAATAGTTTTTACTGTTCACCGTCTCCCCCACTTTACCCAGCTCAAATTAAATGTAATTAACCCACACCCTTTCAATTAATAACGTGATCAGAAGATTCTTAGTACTAAGCTACAACTCTGCAAAGAAACACGTCATCAAACGTCTTTGATTGGCTAGCTCTGTCAAAGAATGACACGCGGGGCTCAAAAGAAACACATCAAGAGGTGGGAATTTACACTAAAAGAAAGCCAAAAGAAGCACAAGGCTCTGACACAAGGAATGCCACGCTGGCAATCCATGTGATCACATCTTTAATCTAACGGCTAAGACAGGGTATCCAATGATGGAAAGGATTCAAGGGCAGAGATCAAATCCAAGAGGAGGGTGTGAAGAAGACCTAAAAGCATCTTCTCATGCTATAAATAGGAGGCTTCTCTCACTCACAAAAATCATCGAGGAGTAGTGTTAATATAGCTTAGTGTAGTTTTTAAATAACTTATAATTTTTGCAATTTAACTTATTGTAATGTCTTAATTCAGTAATTGTAATCTCTTTTTCAAGCTTGTAACGAGTTACTCTTTTATTAATAAAAGTGTGTTTTTCATTTTAATGTTCAATTTATGTTTTATAAGCAATTTGGTTTAATAAGCTCTTAATTAATCAAACAGTTCTTAATAAGCTCTTAATTCACCACTCAAGCTAGTATTCACTTAGTTAAGCTCTCAAAAGCTTAACTAAGCTTATTGACACTTAAATCCACCTCAAAATTACCACAGCTTATTAAGGAAGGGAAGCCAGTAATGGAAGGGCTTCCAGGACCTCACCAGCTTATCCTAGGATAAGCTGGAGCTTGTTGATAGCTCAAAAGAGCATTTATAAGCCTTGTTTTGTGCAAAGGCAGTTGTAAGTTCTCTCTTTACATTTAGTAGCTTAAAATTGCATTTCAGCTTATAATTGCTTATTCTGCTTATTTGTCTGCTTATTTCTGTTAGTTTAGCTTACTTATGCTTATTGTAGTTGTCTTATGCTCATAATGCTTAATAATTAGTATTAAATCTTAGTTTTCTATATTCTGTCTTAAAATCAGTGAAAAAACCAAAAATATTAGCATAGTGTTATAGCTTATTATTTTAGCTTAAGTGTTTGCTTAAATCTGTTCATTAGGATTGTTAAAGGCTTATTAATATCTGGTATTTGATATTTGTTCATTAAATCTCATTTTTTATAAGCTAAGTATGGATTTGAGGAAAATAAAGGAGTGTTTGGGTCAAGCAGTACTAATTCAAAGTTAGTACTGTTTAAGGCCATTTGATCCTTTAGTTTCATTTTAAATCTCATATCTAGGTTTATAAGAGTAGGTTTAATAAGTTTAAATAGGCTTAATCTAGTTTTCTTTAAGTTTGTGAGTTACTAGTTTAAATCTGCTAGTTTTAATCAGTTCCTTTATAATTTTAGGCTAAAGTCTGTTCTAGTTGTTAGTTTTAATTAGCTTGCTCTTAGATAGGTGTTTTAAAGGTGTAGTAACTCAGCCCTATGGTCTGCAATTGATAAATTTAGAATTTGGGCATTTCATTGCAAACTGCATTAGTAGCTTAAAAAGACAAAAGTCCTTTTTTCCATTTGCTTATTTGGAATTAAGCTCAAAAGTGCCCTTAAGGCCTGTTTGGTTATCAGTTTTATCAAAGTGCTTATTTGAGATTTTTAGCTTATTGCATTGAGTTTTTGTTTAGTTTATGTCTTAAGCTTAATTATGAGAGGGTAATAAGTAGTTTTTTTTTAATTGTTCAATAAAGTTTAAGTAGGAATAAGTTTTATAGCCACAGATATTGTAAAACAATACATATCAATTTATTGCTTAAAAAGGCCCGAATTCACCCCAAAACGGATCAAAAATGGCAAAAATGTGCTTGTATCTGAGTTTTATTGTGTGCATGCATTTATGGATATGTCAAACGCAAGAAAACAGTCAAAAACGGCAAAACGGACACGATAACGGATGAGACCTTATGGGTAATCCACCATCAACACAACCCCTTAACCCATCTGTCACTAAATCCAATTAAACCCCCAACCTAACAATCCACCACTTGGCAAAATGAATGAAAATGATTGGTGATGTGACGTGTGTGAGTGGTTTACACTCACATACCTAACACACTCCTTGGCCACGTCACTGATTCCGGTTTATACATTTTTAATCCCACCGACGTACCAATAATCAGATATCGAGGAGAGAGAATGATTGAAGGGTCAAGATGAAGAGGATAGAAGGATCTAAAAGATGGCAAGAGGTGAAGCTTCGGGTATAAATACCCCTCATTCCAGCTTATGTGGTGGTGAATTTTAGTTTATTTTTAGTAGTTTAATTTTTTTTCGATTCAGTTTTTAGTAGTTTCTTTAAATGTAATTTCAATTTCATGTTATGTAATTTCATTTCGAATTGTAAGAATCCTTGTTTCAGTTTTAATAAAATAATTGTTTCATTTAAATCTTGTGTTTTTTTTTAAATCGTATTGAAACATATTTGTGGTTTGAGTTGATTGTGTTCAATTCGAATCAAGCTTGATACCATTCCTGGAATTGGATGGCTGATTGTATCAAGTAGGGTTTAGATCAATTTTTGGATAGCATATAAGACTATGTAGGCTTGTTTGTTTTTGAATCTAGGCTTGATGTGCATAACCATAAGCCCCCACACACTTTACATTGTTTTCCTGTTCATGCTGGAACACCAATGTACACACTATTTAGGTTATTTGTTTTACCATTTGTCTTTTTATCTGTTTTCTTAATATCTGCTGTTATTTTGTTCTATAATCTTTTAATATTATTTTAAAATAAGCTTTTTTGGATTTGCTAAATAGTTTGAATAAGCCACGAATTTATTAATTATAATAATTTGTCATGTCCTTAATGTTGCTTTTGTTTTGTATTTAGTATTTTTTTGTATATTTTATTTTGAGAGTAGATTTCTAAGCTGCTAGAGCTTTATAAGCTAATAGCTTATTCAGCTTATTTCAAATAAGTTAGGAGTTAAGAATATATAAAGTTAGTTTCTTAAAAAGTTAGTATAATAAGCTTGTTTTTATATAAAAAGTGACTAGTTGTTAGATTTCCCAATGTTGCAGACCTGTTCTGCTATTTTTATTTTCATGACTACCGTTAGTATTTAATATGCATAGTTAGCCCTTGTTAAATGCGCACTTAGGTCCGTAGTTAATTACGATTGTTAGTCCATCTTAGTATAAAATGTTAGACTAGTTATTCCCAATTCCAGGGACAGTTTCTGCCAATAGATCAAACTTTGTGTTTTTCCATAAAACTTTAATGTTGTGGTGCCGCGCTACCCTCACTTTGTTTCGTGTCACTTTCACCCATTAGTTTTGGCAGATTTCATTTAGCTTAATAAAAATAGTTTTTTATAAATAATAAATTGGGTTTTTTTTAGTTTAATTACTTAAATTAGTTTTATAATTACTCATATAAAAATTATGGGTCCTATTTAATAAATAATTTCCAGCATTATTTTCATTTCTAAAAAAATAATATATTTATTTTTTTATTTTTTTTATTATTATAATTTTTAGTTTAAGTTTTATATTTTTAAAAATTAATTTTCGAATTTAGTTTTTAATATTTCATTTTCAAAAATCAAATAAAAAATAGAAAAAGTTTAATAAAAATACAAAAAAATATTATTTTAGTTTTAAAATCACTTAAGTCATTTTTATAGAAAGTAATTTTAATCTTTATTTTTAAACTTTTAATTTTCATAAACTATAGTTTTTAATTTTCAACTTTAATTTTAAAATTTTAATCTTTTAAATAGAAAAATTAGTAATAAAAATGTTTTTCTCATCTTTTTAAGTAATTTAGAATTAATTTAGTTTAAAAAGTATTTTTCTTTTTCCTAAAATTCTCTTTAGCATTAATTTAGGTTTAGGAATCTAGTTTATATTTTTAAGATTTAAATTGTATTTGTTTTCTTAAATGTCGCTTTTATTTACTTCTATTATTTTAATATTGTTAATTAGTTGTTTAAAATTGTGCCTTTAAATTTTAGTATAAAATAAATCAAAATATCTCTTTTCTTATTCAAATCAATCATTCCGAACGAGATCGAGGTTTCCATTGCATGAGTCATTGGGGAAAACGACCCGGGTGATCATACTTACCCGGTCAAACATACGTATTATATATTATATTATATATATTTTTGAGAGTGAATTTTATCAAGGTAACTTGGTAACTTTCTTAATTACTCTCGGGATTATATTATTTTATATTATATTTTAGGTATATAAAACTACGAATCAGTTTTTGGCGCCGCTGCCGGGGACTTGTGTAAGCGATTCCTTCGTTTCGAGTTTGTGAATTTGGTTTGAAGATCCTTTCGTCCTCGAAAGTTAAATTTTTGTCATAAATCCAAAAATCCAAAAAAAATTAAAAAATATAAAAAGTAAAAAAATATTTTCTTTTTCTTTTTAGTATAATTATCATATAAAAAAATAAAAAAAAAAATAGAAAAATCAAAAATATAAAAAAATTGTCTTAATTCAGAAAATAAAATTCACCAAGTTGGTAACCGAACACCAACAAATAATATCTTCTATTGAGATATTATCATTTCAATTTCCGGTGAACTTGCAATTGTTCCCAAATCATAATCAAGATTTAACAACTTGCCTTTGTGTCTCTACCAAGTACGGCTCACCTTGAAAAGCAATTTTCAAGAGCTACCGTGAAGTAGTTGATTATTTGGTTTAAGTCTCTTTCGTGTAACCGTAAAAAAAAAAAAAAAAATATTTAGTGTAAAATTTTGCTTTTTAATTGTTAGTTTTTCTTTTTATGCGCACTCGTTCGCAAATCTCAGTAGACACGTCAACAACAAACTCTCCATTGTTGAAAATTTTGAGTTAGAAGATCCAATTGTTTTTTGAACAAAACGTTTTCCAATGGCCGACCAATCGAACATGGACCCAAAATGTTACAAGCACCTATCGAAGGGTAAGAAGAAGCTATAGTTTGTTTCCCACCGATCCAATGCTAACAATTTCGATCTTAAGCAACCTTTAATCAATCTTGTGCAAGAGCGAACAAATTTACGGGTAGAAACAATATCCCCACAATCACCTTCTGTTTTTAATAAGTCACTTTCAACGTTTAGACATCCAGAATTTCCGACACTTCAATCTCAAGCTGTTTGCATTTTCCCTTTTTCTCTAGACGTTGAAGCCCGAGATTGTTAGACAAAGAACCCCTAGATCAAATTCTCACGTGGGACACCTTGTTTCAAAATTCATAAACCAATATTTCCCACCTCAAAACCACTTACTATCGAATGAGATCAATACTTTTACAAAAATCCAAACGAAGCTTAATGAAGCCCTGGGAACTTTTTTAAAAGGACTCCTACGTCAATGTCTCACCATGGCTTTTCGTGAACTCCACCAACTCGATACTTTAATACAACTCTTTGAATCACACGATCAAGATGCCTTAGATTCTGCAGCATGTGGCAATTTCTTAGACAAAATGCCTCAAGAAGGTTTAGCATTATAGAAAGCAAATTCAAAATTCGTTTATCAAGAAGGTCTTGCTAAGGAATCAAAGAGTGATACGGAAGCTCTCTTTCTAATCTTCATCTTCCTAATAATTCTTTCAATATGCAAAAAATAGCCGCTCTCTCGAGGATAAGATGGACTATCAAGATGAACCAAATGATGAATTCAAAGGAAGCTTTAGTTGTTACAACTCCTGCACCCTTCAAAGCATTTTATGAAGAATTTTTACTTGTGGATCAAATCACAATTTAACCTTTGTCCGTTATCTTCCATGTGGAAACATTTTCCTGTTTTTTCAAGACAATACCAACAAATTTCAAGCAAACCGCAGCCGTTGAAATTTTCCCTCCAAAGAAACCAACCTCAATTTGGCAAGTCAAATGAAACCCCCAGGGTTTCAATCAACCAAATGTCCAAACCAACCAAAACCGTTATCAAGGGACCAATTCTAATTTCAACCAAAACCGTGGAGGAAACTTTAATCAAAACCGTCAAAACAACCAAAATCAAGTTTATCAAGCTCCACCATACCAAACACCAACCAACCAACCACCAATCAATCAAGTTTTACCTACTACCATCCACAAATATGTTCTAAAAACGGACATTTGAGAATTATTCTTAAGCTAATGATGCGAACATGATAATTTGCCAAATGAAAGTTGTGATAAATTTCAAAATGATATTCAAAGAGTTTACAATGATCACAGAAGAACAAGACCATTTTCAAAAATGATGGCTCCTGTTTCATGCAAAGTTATCATAGCAACCAACCTTCAACTTCAAGTTCTTTAACCAAGCAATACCATTCCAAACCCAAGAATGAAGCCAAGCAATTACAACTCGTAGTGGTGTTTTTCATACGATTGACCAACTAATTGCACCGGTGGTTGGAAAAGGAAAGGTTAGGTGACAAAGGAATACTAGCTACCAGCACCGAAGACATCCTACCTCCTCCAGTTATCCATGAACAAACGCAAAACAAAGAAACCAATCAAAGAGCCTTCTTTCGTTGCATAAAGCCAAACCTAATTTCCTTACCCATCGAGACTCAACAAATATAAGATTCGTTGAAAAGGATGATATCCATGCTTCAAAGTTTATGGAAATCTTCCGTAATCTTCACTTTGAGCTAAGTTTCGCGGATGCTCTCATTCATATGCCAAAGTTTGCTCCGATGTTCAAAAAGATGCTTAATAACAAAGACAAGTTAATTGAGTTAACCAAAACACCATTGAATGAAAATTGTAGTGCGGTTGTCCTTAAAAAGCTTCCAGAAAAGCTAGGTGACCCCGGTCGATTTCTCATTCCATGTGACTTTTCAGAGTTTGATAGTTACTTAGCCCTTGCCGATTTTAGGTGCTATAAATCTCATGCCCCCCACCCCCCCTTTAACCATTGGAAAAGCTAACTCTCAGGCCTAACCGACACAAAATGTATAGAATTTAGCAGACGTACAATTTCCAAAACCAACCGGTGTAGCAGAAAATGTTTTTGTCAAATAGGGAAGTTTTAACTTTCCCGCCGATTTTGTTTTTTCTTGATTTTAAAGCCGATGCCTCGGTACCGTTGATTACTTTGCGACTGTTTCTTAGGACGGCTCATGCTTTATCGGTTTACGAATGAGAGATTACTCTTAGAATGGATGACCAATCGTTAACCCTTAAATGTGGTGATGCACCTTCCATTTCATACAACAATCTCGAATCATTGAAGAAAGTTGATTTAATCGATGTCACTTGTGAAGAGTACTCACAAGAAGTACTTGGATTTTCCGATTCCGTTGCTTACAACAATCCTTCTCCAGACTTTGATCCGATTGTTTCTACTTCATCTCCAACACTTACTCCGTTTGGTGAAAGTGATTTTCTACTCTTTGAAGAAGCCGATGCTTTTATAGCAATCGATGATGAACCAGTTTCACCAGTTTTCAATGCTACGTACTATGATCCCGAGGGTGACATTCTCATTCTCGAGCACTCCTAATAGTGAACCATACCTTCCTCTACCAAACCAAGGTAATTACTTTTCCAGCAAAATGCAAAGGATCTTAAGACATTGAAACCAAAAAGGTCTTCTCTCGAATACGCTGCTTCTTATGAACCAAAAGATGAAATTCCCGAAGTCGAGCTTAAAGAGTTACCTCCGCATCTCGAGTATGCGTTCTTAGAGGAAAATAACAAACTTCCAGTCATAATTTCAAAAGATTTGAGCCAAGATGAAAAGACCTCACTCATTAATGTTTTTGAAAAACGAAAACAAGCAATTAGCATGGAAACTTTCTGATATCCGAGTCAAATAACCATGAGTTTGCTCCACACAAATCCTTTTAAAGATAATTACCAACCTTCAATCCAACATCAAAGGAGGGTTAACCCTAAAACCCAGACGTCACAAGAAAGAAGAAGAAAAACTCTTGACGCATGATTGTTTATCCAATCTCGGATAGTCCATGGTTAGTCCATCCATTTGTTCCTAAAAAAGTTGGTAAATGACCGTGTCACAAACGAAGAAATGAGCCTGGTGCCTACAAATAGTCCATGTATGGAGAGTGTATCGATTATCGAAGTTAACGAAGCCACTTGTATAGACCATTTTCCACGTTACCATTCAGGACCAAATGTTAAACGATTAGCCGGCAACGGAGTTTTATTGTTTCTTAGATGGTTTCTCAGGTTATTTTCTTCAAAATCCCCCAATTGATCAGAAAGATCAAGAGAACAACTACTTTCACGTGCCCGAGACGGAAAAAAAAAAAATAACTTTTTTTTTTTTTTTATCCCCGCGTACCGTCGTATGCCATTCGGTTTGTGCATTTCAGCCAAAATAAAAATAAAGAAAAGATAAAAAGAAAGAAGTTACTCGGGCCCCCTTCCGGAAACTTTTCCAACTTTTATGAGCCATGTTTTCACGTATTATAGAAAAAACGATGTAAGTTATTATTGACTATTTTTCAGTTTTTTGGAAATTCTTTTCCCATTCTTGCCCAATTTTAGATAAAATGCTCAAAAGTGTGAAGACACCAATAGCATTAAATTGGAAAAAATGCCATTTCTCATGGTTAAAGAAGGCTTGTTTTAGACAAAGATCTCTAGAAAAGGAATTGAAGTCGATAAGGCCAAAGTTGATTAGATATAAAGCTTCCTCATCCAACTACGTCAAAGGAATTCGAAGTTTGTCTCGGGCAGCGGGATTCTATCGAAGAATTTATCAAAGACTTTTCCAAAATCTCTCGACCCATGACCCATCTCTAAGAAAAGAACACTTCCTTTTCATTTTTTCGGAAGATTGCATTTAAGCGCCTAGTCAACATTGAAACAGAAATGACCGAAGCTCCAATTCTTCTTGCCTCCAAATAGGACCAACCTTTTAATCATGTGCGATGCAAGTGAAAAAGCAATCGGTGCGGTTCTAGGGCAAAGAATGAGAATCATTCCTACCAATCATTATGCTAGCAAAACAATGACAAAGCAGAAATCTAATTAACACAACAACCGATGAAAGAAATGCTTGCAGTTTGGTTTATGCTTTCAGAAGTTCCGATCATATTCAAATCATGACAAGAGTGTTGTTTACACAGACCCACTCCGCTTTGAAAACCTCTTCAACAAAAAGACCGCCAAAGCAAGATTTGCTTCATGGTTCTTACTTCTTCAAGAATTTTGATTTTAAGGTTATCGATACCAAGGAGTGAAAACTATGCATCAGATCACCCTCTCCGTCTGGAAAACCCATACGAAAATGATTTTATCCAAAAGGGAATTATCCGAGACTTTTCCTTCGGAGACTATAAGTGTGTTAACTTCCCAAGACTCAAGTATCCACGTATGGTTCGCCTGACATGCTAAACTACCACGCAGAAATTCATAAAAAAGGAAAGTCGACTCAAGAGAAAAACAAGTCTTTAAAGATGTAAAACAATATTTTTGGGATGACCCTTTTCTTTCAAGACTTTTGCGGATCAAATTATACGAAGTTGTGATATAAATGGCAAAGAAGCTTTCGAAATTCTCAAAGCTGTCATATTGACCCCTCGGGGACACTATGGAGCCCTACTTTACCGCCAAGAAGATTTTTGATGCCGGTTTCTTTTGGCCCACATTTATAAGGATCCTACGAATTTGTCAAACTTGTGATGCTTCAAAAACAAGGAAAAATCTTACAACGTGATGAAATGCCACAAAATGCAATCCAAGTTTGTGAGATTTCGATTTAATTGGTATCGATTTTATGGGACCTTTTCCTATTTTTCCCCCCCCCCCCCCCCACCCCCCACGCCCCTAGTCATCAAGTGGTAACAAATAATACTATAGCCGTCGACTATCTTTCAACTTGGGTTTTTTTTTTTAAAGCGAAAGCGCTCCCCACCAACGATGCTAGGGTAGTTGTTAAGTTCTTAAAATCCCTTTTCTCTCGATTCGGTGCTCCGAGAGCAATCATAAGCGATCGTGGGACCCAGTATTTGTTAACGACAAATTTGATAAAGTTATGTCTAAATATGGTGTCACCCATCGTCTTTCGACTCCTTACCATCCTCAAACGAGTGGTCAAGTTGAAGTCACGAATCGAGGTCTCAAAAGAATTTTGGAGAGAACGGTAGGAGAAAACCGTGCCTCATGGTCCGACAAACTAGATGATGCATTATGGGCTTTCAGAACCGCTTATAAGACTCCGATAGGATGTACTCCGTATAAGTTAGTTTATGGAAAAGCATGTCACTTACCAGTAGAGTTAGAACACAAAGCGTATTGGGCTCTCAAGCATGCCAACTCATTTTAAAGACCGTCGGCGATCATCGAAAAGCTTCAGCTCAATAAACTTAGCGAGCTTCGTGATCAAGCTTTACGAGAACTCGCTAATCACAAGATAAAGACAAGAATCTACGACGAGATTCTATGATAAAGAATCGAATCTTCAATATTGGTTGATCAAGTCCTTCTTTTCAACTCCCCGATTAAAGTTATTCTTCGTAAAGCTCAAGTCCCCGTTGGTCCTGACCTTTCACAATCACTGAAGTAATCAAAATAGCACTGCCAAGTTGTTCATGCCGAGGGTCTTAAAATTTCAAAGTCAACTGCCACCCGTCCAGCATTACTATGGAGGGGATACCACCACCATTGGTTATCCAGGAACCTCCAGACTTTCCCTAAGGACAACTAAATTCAGGGATCGAGTCGAGCATGCGACTCGGTAATCAAAAACAAAGCCGCTTCGTGGGAGTTCACCCCATGCCTTACCTTTTCTTCTATTTAATTCTTCTATTTTCTAACCTCTAATGTGTTGGATTTGAGGGGCCCATCCTCTTCGTTCTCGGTTGTTTGATTGTCTGTTTGTGATTTGGCGAGGATTAACCCAACATTTCAACAATCCTACTCGTGTTCGATGCCTAATTCCGAGCACTCAAGTTTCTCATCCTTGTGTGAAAATTAGTTGGGGAGATCAATATCCTTTCATTATTATCATTAACGACTATCTTTGTCTACTTAAATAAACGGCTTTAGATTTTCGTAGAACCCCGACTTAAAACATTGAGGACAATGTTTCGTTTTAAGTTTGGGGAGGTATTCTATCTGTTTGATGTTGCATGCTTAATGTTTTGTTCACACGTACCCGTTTTCCCACAAAAAAAAAATGTTAAGAAAAAAAATTAGTTTCCGCTGGTAAGAATAGAAGTAATTTTTGAACCCTATTGAACGTGTTGATTTCTAGCTTTTTCCCTTAACAATTAATGATTAATTTTTATGCTAGTCTCATATAGACTTAAGACATGCTAGACTGAATCGTTAGTAAAGAAGACTTGTGCTAATCTCATGTAGATTTTAAATATGCCAAGTTGGATTTTATATAGGCTAAGCATATTGCAAAATTTCCTTTGAGCAGAACAAGAAATGATATGTTATTTATAAGTCCCTGCATATAAAACGTATCAATATTGGTTTTCTTCAAGCTCCTATGTATAATTAGGTCTATTTCTCCATTAACTGTTTCACTTTATATAAAGTTAATAAATAAAGTTTATGGTTTTTTTTTGGGTTATAATAAGTTAATAGAAGTTTTCTTAAGTTCCTGTTATTAGGATGAGTACACATCAGGAATACTTAATTGAGCTTAAAAATACAAAAATATAATAAGAAAGTATCCTCTGCCAGATACATCCAATCGTGTCCGTAGGCGTGCCGATGTGGAGTTTTCATATAATGTAAGTCCTGTGTCTAAAAATAGAATAACCTCTTGTCGACTCGCTATCGATGTGCTTCGAGATAAAAGGCACCGTTTTATACTATATAATACTCAGTCGAAATATGTTTGCTACATCTTGTCGAGTCGTGGCCGATTTTTTAGCTACTAAAGGACTGAGTATTAATAATTTGCTTAATTTTGTCTTGTTTTGTGCCTTAAAGAGCCTAAGGGTATATGGTGCAAATTAAGGATTGTCATTCTTGTCTTAAAGAGAGCCTTAGGGTATATGAAAGAATGGTGCCTTGCTTAAGTGCCTATAAAAAGCAAGATTTTGGTCGCCTCGATTGGACTTTAATCTCGATTGCATTTGATCTTTTGAGAAGGGCTAGGACTAATATTTGCGTTCTAACCAATTACACTTTATTTTTCTGAATTCATATTTCTAAACAAAAGTCTTAAAGAGCCTTCGGTATATACTTTAAGTATAAATCCCAGAGATACAAAGTAGGATTTTCGGGAGGAAAAGTAAGAACACAATTAGTATTTATAGTAGTGTTTAGTGTCATGACTTGTAATTAACGATGATCTTGTTTTAACTTAGCTGGGAAAATGAAAAATCGGGATTATGAAGTTTATCTTTTAGATGCTTAATTGTTGCTTTTTGTCTATTGATCCTAAAAGTTACCAATGTGTAATGAAAACATTGCATTATGTAACACAAAATAAATAGATATTAGGTAAGTTAATATAATCAGAAAAATCATAAAAAGAGAAAATTCCTTAGAAAATGGAAGTCTGGTGTTTTATAACTTGTGAACACTTATCTCTCTCTACAAAACTCTTTGCTACTTTTTCAAAGTTTAGTTTGGGGAATTTCGAGTATTGGTTATAAGCATGGTAATATTGCGTGAGGACACACAATGTTTTAGTTTGGGGAATTTTGATAGTTGTTAAACTATACATACTTAAAAAGGCCCAATTCAACCCAAAACGGATCAAAAATGGCAAAAATGTGCTTGTTATCTGAGTTTTATGTGTGCAGGTATGGATATGTCAAATATTGCAAGAAAACAGTCAAAACGGGCAAAACTTACACTAGAACGTATGATTGATCAAGATCAAAAGATACAAATGTCCGAAGTAGATCATGCCTCATCCTTCTACATCAACTGCAGCTAAACATCCACAGTCACCAAAGCCCAACATCCATTTTTTATAAATACGGGGCTGATTTTGCAATTATGAATTTGTTTTATAACCCTGAAAGTGGACTATCCAAACACAAGGCCGAATTTGAAAATAACCTATAGTTTTATATAAAGTCGCGGACAAGATACCGGGTCAAATAAACCCATTGTCCCCCAATCAACCAATGAGAAGCAAAGCCCAACCAATTAAACCCGACCAAACCCGAACCCTAAACCCTACCCTACCCGGGTTCAACTTAAAACCTATTTACATTTACTAATCACTCGCACTCTCCCCAATTCGACTAAACCTTACACACACACACTCTAACCTACTCAAGAACGACATGAACCGCTATTTTATAAACCTTTCACCCCACCTAAATTAACCTTAGGGTTAATCCACCTCTCACAACCCTTAACCCATCTATCACTAATCAATTAACCCCCAACCCAATCCACCCAGGCAAAATGGAGATGGAAAATGATTGGGTGAATTGACCGTGGTGATTTTTTACACTCACAAAACTAACACACTCACTTGGCCACGTCCAATGATTCCGTTTTATACATTTTTAATCCCACGGCCTATTCAAGATCGAGGATAGAGAATGAATAAAGTGTTCAATATAAGAGGATAGAAGGATCTAGAAGATGGCAAGAGGTGAAGCTTCGGGTATAAATACCCCTCATTCCAGCTTATGTAGTGTGAATTTTTAGTTTATTTTTGTAGTAGTTTAATTTTTTCGATTCAGTTTTTTAGTAGTTTTTTAATGTAATTTCCATTTCATGTTATGTAATTTCATTTCTGAATGAAAGAAACCTTGTTTCCGTTTAATAAAATAATTGTTTCATTTAAAAAAATCTTTGTTTTTTTTTTAAAATCGTATGAAAAATATTTGTGTTTGAGTTTGATTGTGTTCATTCGATCAAGCTCTGATACATCCTAAATTGATGGCTTGATATGGTATCAGAGGGTTTAGAGCTATTGGATAGCATATTAGCGACTAGTGTAGATTGTTGTATGATCTAGGGCTTTATTGAATTAGCCATAAGCCCCACACAGCTAATTGTTTTATCTTGTTCATGCTGGGAACACCAGGTACACACTATTTAGGTTAATTTGTTTTACATTTGTCGTTTGTTTTCTGTTCTTAATAACGTGCTGGATATTTGTTCTAATAATCTGTTTAATAGTAGTTTAAATAAGCGTTTGTATTTGCAATAGTTTTGAATAAGAAGATTTTTATTAAGTAGTAAAAATTTGTCATGTGCCTTGAAGTTGCTTTGTTTATTTAGTTTGAGAGGTAGATTACTAAGCTGCTAGAGCTTATAAGCTAATAAGCTTATTCAGCTTATTTCAAATAAGTTAGAGTTAAGATTTATAAAAGTTGTTTCTTAAAAAGTTAGTATAATAAGCTGTTTTTATATAAAAAGGATGCTAGTTGTTAGATTTCCAATGTTGCAGGACCTGTTCTGCCTATTTTCATAATTTCTGTTAGTATTTAATTTGCATAGTTTAGTCCTAGTTAAATGCCGCAAGTTAGTCCTTATTTAATTACATATTAGTCCTACGTTAGTTTAATTGTAGTCTAGTTAGTCCCAAGTCCAGGGACTATTTCTGTCAATAGATCAAACTTTGTGTTTTTCATAAAACTTTAATGTTTGGCCGCCTACCCTCAACTTTGTTTCATGTCACTTTCAACCCTTGTGTTTTGGCAGATTTAATTTTAGATTAATAAATTTAGTTTTTATAAATAATAAATTAGGTTTTTAGTTTAATTACTTAAATTAGTTTAAAATTACTCATTAAAAATTAGGGCTTTTAATAAAATTAATTTTCTGCATTATTTCTTTTTATAAAAAATATTTTTATATAATTTTTAGTTTAAGTTTTATATTTTTAAAAATTAATTTTCGAATTTAGTTTTTAATATTTCATTTTCAAAAATCAAATAAAAAATAGAAAAAGTTTAATAAAAATATAAAAAAAATATTATTTTAGTTTTAAAATCACTTAAGTCATTTTTATAGAAAAGTAATTTTTATCTTTATTTTTAAACATTTAATTTTCAAACCTTTAGTTTTTAATTTTCAACTTTAATTTTAAATTTTAATCTTTTAAATAGAAAAATTAGTAATAAAAAAATGTTTTTCTCATCTTTTTAAGTAATTTAGAATTAATTCAGTTTAAAAAGTATTTTTCTTAGTTTTTATCAATTTAATTTCTATTTTTAGAATTTAATTTAGATTAAATAGTATTTAATTCATAAAAAATCCGAAAAGCCCTTAAAAAATATTTTTCTTTTTCCTAAAATTTTCTTTAGCATTAATTTAGGTTTAGGAATCTAGTTTACATTTTTAAGATTTAAATTGCATTTGTTTTCTTAAATGTCGCATTTTATTTACTTTCGTAATTAGTTTAATTTGTTAATTAGTTGTTTAATTGTGCCTTTAATTTTAGTAGTATAATTAAATCAAAAATATCTCTTTTCTTATTCAAATCAATCATTCCGAACGAGATCGAGGTTTCCATTGCACGAGTCATTGGGGAAACGACCCGGGTGATCATACTTGCCCGGTCTAGGTAACTTTATTAATTACTCTCGGGATTATTCTCTTATTTAATTTTTTATTTTAGGTTTTATAAAAACTACGAATAAGTTTTTGGGCCGCTTGCCTGGGGAAATTGTGTAAGCGATCTTCGTTTCGAGTTTGTGATTTGGGTTTGAAGATCTTTTCGTTCGTAAGTTAAATTTTTGTACATTAAATCCAAAAAAATCCAAAAAAAAATATTAAAAAATATAAAAAGTTTAAAAATATATTTTTTTTCTTTTTAGTATATTCTTATCTATTAAAAAAATAAAAAAAATAGAAAAATCAAAATATATAAAAAAATTGTCTTAATTCAGGAAAAATAAATTCACACGTTGGTAAATACAACAACCAACAAAATAATATCTTTATTGAGATATGTCATTTCAATTTCCTGTGAACTGAATTGTTCCAAATCATAATCAAAGATTTATACACTTGACTTTTGTGTCTTAACACGTAGGTTTCACCTTGAAAAGCAATTTTCAAAGAAGCTAGTGATAAGTAGTTGATTATTTGGTTTAAGTCTTTGGTGTAACCGTTATAAAAAAAAAAAAAAAAAATATTTCGTGGAAAATTTGCTTTTTAATTGTTAGTTTTTTCCCCTTTTTTATGCGCACTCGTTCGCATTTGTAGAAGTGTCAACAACAAACTCTTCCTGTTGTTGGAAAATTTGTGTTAGAAGACTCAAATTGTTGAACAAAAACGTTGTTCCAATGGCAGACTTTTTCGAACAATGGCCCCATAATGTTTCAAGCACCTATCGAAGGTTGAAGATGCTTCAGTTGTTCAACGATCAATCGCTAACAATTCGAGCTTAAGCAAACCCTTTAATCAATCTTGTGAATGCAACAAATTTACGGGTAGACAAGATCTCATCAATCACCATTCGATTTATTTAATATAGGTACTTCAAGTTTTAGACATCCAGAAGTTACGAACAAATCAATTAAGCCTTTTGCTATTTCCATTTTTATATCTACGAAGGTGAGCACGAGATTGAGGTTAGACAAAGAACTACAAAGATCAATTCTACGTGAACGACCATGTTTCAAAAATTCCTTAAACATATTTACCACCTTCAAAAACCACTTACATTTCGGAATTGAGATCATTACTTTTTCCCAAAAACCAAACGAAGCTTTATGAGTTTGGAACGTTTTAAAGGGAATCCTTCGTCAATCGTCCTACACCTTGGCTTTTACGGAAAATCAACCAACTCGATACTTTTTTACAACTCTTTGAATTGCAAAGATCAAGATGCCTTGAATCTGCAGGCAGTGGCAATTTTCTTAGACAAAATGCCTCTAAGAAGTTTAGCAATTATTGAAAGCAAGTCAAAAGTTCGTTATCATAATGTACGTGCCTAATGATTCCAAGATTGTGAGTTCGGATTGCTCCTCTTTCTATTCTTTCATCTACTAATTAATTCTTTCGATATGAATACAATTAGCGTTATCTCGAAGGATAAAGATGACTATCATGATGTACCAAAAATGATGAATCAAATGAAAAGTTTAGTTTGTTACTTCTCTGCACCGTCAATGCAAGTTGAGGATAGTATGTGTTACTTGTGGATCACATCACAATTTTAACTTTGTCGTTAACTCGATGGTGGATGGAAACGATTTTCTGTTTTTCAAGACAAATCAACAATTTTAAACAAACCGCAGACCGTTGGATATTTTCCCTTTTTTCCAAAGAAACCAAACTTCAATCTTGGCAAGTCAAATGAAACCCCAGGTTTCAAATAATACAAATGTCAAACCTTCACAATCCGTTATCAAGGGACCAATTCTAATTTCAACCAAAACCCGTGGAGGTAACTTTAAATCAAAACCGTCAAAAACACCAAAAATTCAAGTTTATCAAGCTCAAACATATCAAACAACAACCAAACAAACACCAATCAATCAAGTTTTACCTTACAACCTCCAACATAATAGTGTGTTAAAAACGGAATTTGAGAATTATTCTAAAGCTTTTGTGAGAACATGAATAATTTGCAAATGAAGTTGGATAATTTTCAAAAGATTTCATAGAGTTTACAATGTGTCTCAGAAGAAGCAAGAGATTTTCAGAAAATGTGAGCGGTATTTCATGCAAGGTTTTCATAGCAACCAACCTTCAACTTCAAGTCTTTACAAGCAATACCATTCAAAACCCATAGGTATGAAGCAAGGCAAATTACAGTCGTAGTTGGTGTTTCATACGATGGACTCTAATTCCACGGTGGATGGAAAAGGAAAGGGAAGGTGACAAAGGATACGGAGCTACAAGCACTCGAAGACATACAACCTCCTCCATTAGGTCTTGAACAAACAAAGGACAAGAACCAATCAAAGAGATTTCTTTCGTTGCCAATAAAGCCAAACCTATTTTGCCTTACAATCGGTCTCAAACAATGAAAAGTTTCGTGAAAAGGATGATATCTTGCTTCAAAGTTTATGGATATTTTCCGTTTCTTCACCTTTTGAGCTAAGTTTCTGCGGTAATGCTCTAATTCATATGCCAAAGTTTGCTCGCTTGTTCAAAAAGATGTGCTTAACACAAAGACAAGTAATTGAGTTAACCAAATACACCATTGAATGAAATTGTAGTGCGGTTGTCCTTAAAAAGCTTCAGAACAGCTAGGTCGACCCCGGTCGTTTTTATTCCATGTGGGACTTTAAAGAGTTTGATAGTTACTTAGCCTTGCAGATTTTAGGTGCTTAGTATCTATCTATGCTCTTTATCATTTGGAAAAGCTTTCACTCTCAGGCCTAACCGACACAAAAATGGTATTGAATTAGCAGACCGTACTATTTCCAAACAAACCGGTGTAGCTGAATAATGTTTTTGTCAAAGTAGGGTAGTTTTTTTACTTTCCCGCGAGATTTCTGTTGTTCTTGATTTTATAGCGATCTCGAGCTTCCGTTGTACTTGGTGCGACAATTTTATTTAGGACGTCATGCTTTAATCGATGTTTACGATTAGGAGAGATTACTTATTAGGAATGATGCTCAATCGTTAACCTTTAATGTGGTGTGATGCACTTCATTTCATTTCAACAATCTCGAATCATTGAAGAAAGTTGATTTAATCGATGGTCACTTGTTGACAGAGTTACTACAAGAAAGTACTATGGATTTTTCCGTTTCGTTTGTTACAACAATATTCTCCAGACTTTGATCGATAGTTTTCTACTTCATCTCCAACGCCTTACTCGTTTGGATGAAAGTGATTTTCTACTCTTGAGAAGACGATGCTTTCTATAGCAACGATGATGAACCAGTTTCACTAGTTTTCAATGCTACGTATATGATCCCGAGGGTGGACAATCTCATTCTGAGGCACTCCTAAATGTGAACCATTACCTCTCTACCAAACAAGGTAATAACTTCCAGAAAATCAAAGAGATCTTAAAGTCATTGAACCAAAGAAGTCTTCTTTAATAGCTGCTTTATTATGAACCAAAGATGAAATTCCGAAGTCGGCTCTAAAGTGTTACCTCCGCATTCGAGTATGCGCTCTTAGAGAGAAATACAAACTTTAGTCATTAATTTCAAAAGATTTAGCCAAAGATGAAAAGACTCACTCATAACTGTTTTGAAAAACGGAAAAAACAAGCAAATTGCTTGAATCTTTCTGATATCCGAGGATAGTAGATCAGAGTTTTGCTCACTCAACAATCCCTTTTAGAATATAATTACCAACCTTCAGTCCAACATCAAAGGAGGGTTAACCCTTAATCCACGAGTCATCAAATAAGAAGGTAGAAAATTTTGAGCAGGATTGATTTATCCAATTCTGATAGTCCTCTGGTTAGCCAGTCCATTGTGTCCTAAAAAAAGTTGTATGACGTTGTCAACAACGAAGAATAAGAGCGGTGCCTACAAGATTAGTCAAGGGATGGTGAGTTTGTAATCGATTACAGACAGTTTTTAAACGAAGAAACTTGTAAAGACCATTTGCCGTTTACATTCATGGACCAAATGTCTAGATCGATTGCGGGGGGATGGGCAACGAGTTTTATTGTTTCTTAGATGGTTCTCAGGGTATTTTCAAATCCCATTGATCGAAAGATCAAGATGGGGGAGAATAAAACAAAAAAAAAAACAAAAAACTACTTTCACGTTATAGTCCCGCTACGGAACTTTCGCGTCGTTACGTCGTATGCCATTTCGGGCTTGTGAAATGAAACCGGAACTTTCAAACGTTGTATGAGGCATTTTTCACGATATGATAGAAAAAACGATTGGATGTTTTTATGGACGTTTTTTCAGTTTTTGGGGGGAAATTCTTTTCCTCATGTCTTGCAATTTAGATAAAATGCTCAAAAGGTAGTGAAGACACAAAATTTGCATTAAATTGGAACAAGCCATTTCATGGTTAAGAAGGCATTGTTTTAGGAACATAGATCTCTAGAAAGGAATTGAAGTCATAAGGCCAAAGGTTGATTGTATTTATAAGCTTCCTCATCACAATACCGTCAAAGGAATTCGAAGTTTTCTCGGGCATGCGGGATTCTATCGAAGATTTATCAAAGACTTTTCCAAAATCTCTCGACCCATGACCCATCTCTTAGAAAAGAACACTCCTTTCATTTTTTCAGAAGATTGCATTCTAGCCTTTCAAACATTGAAAAAGAAGTTGACCGAAGCTCCAATTCTCATTGCTCCAAATTGGGACCAACCTTGATATCAATGTGCGATGCAAGTGATTATTCAATCGGTTGCGGTTGCAGGTTCTAGGGCAAAGTATTGAGAAGTCATTTCCGACCAATTCATATATGCTAGCAAGAACAATGACTGAAGCAGAAGGAAAACGAATTAAACAACAATTCCGAGAAAGAAAGAATGCTTGAGTTGTTTATGCTTTGGAAGTTCGATCATATCTTATCATGACAACGAGTGTTGTTTACACAGACCCTCCGCTTTGAAATACCTCTTCAACAAGAAAGAGCCAATGCAAAGGTAGTGCTTCGATGGGTCTTTACTTCTTCATGAATTCTTGATTTTTAAGCGTTATCGATACCAAGGGAGGCTTTTTTGAAAATAACTATGCAGCACGATACACCTCTCTCGTCTTGAAAACCCATACGACAATGTTTTTTGATCCAAAAGAATTACCGAGACTTTTCCTTTAGGACTTTAAGTGTGGTTAAACTTCAAAGACTAAGTACCCCGTGGTTCGCCGACTTTGCTAACTACCTCGCAGGGAGGGAAATTCATTAAAAAAGGAAGTCGACTAAAGAGGAAAAACAAGTTCTTGTAAAGATGTAAAAAAATTATTTTTTGGGGTATGCCTTTTTCTTTTCAAGGACTTGTGCGGATTCAAATTATCGAGGTGTGTAGTTGGCAAAGAAGAAGCTTTCGAAAATTTCAAAGTTGTCTTAGTGGACCCCATCGGGGGAACTATGAGCCAACTTTACGCCAAGAAGATTTTGATGCCGGTTTCTTTTGGGCCCTACATTTATAAGAGATGACTTACGAATTTGTCAAATCTTGTGATTGCTTGTCGAAACAAGGCCAAATCTCTCAACGTGATGAGATGCCTAAATGCAATCATGTTTGTGAGGATTTTCGATTTATGGGCGGTATAGATTTTATGGGACCTTTTGCTGTCATTCTAGGGGTAACAAAATATATCTAGTAGCCGTCGACCTATCTTTCCAAGTGGTTTTTAAGCGAAGCGCTCCCTACAACGATGCTAGGTTGTGTTAAGTTCTTAAATCCCTTTTCTCTCGATTCGGTGCTTCCGAGAGCAATTCATAAGCGATCGTGCCGGGACCCATTTTTGTTAACGACAAATGTGATAAAGTTATGTCTACATATGGTGTCCAACCCCATCGTCTTTCGAATCCTTACATCTCAAACGATCTAAGTGGTCAATTTGAAGTCAGAATCGCGGTCTCTCAAAAGAATTTTGGAAGGAAAAGTAGGAGAAAACGTTGCCTCATGGACGACTAACTAGATGAGCAATTTGGGCTTTCGAAACGCGTATAAGAATCGATAGGATGATACTCCGTATAAGTTAGTTTATGAAAAGCATTTGTAACTTCCATTGTTTTTGTGTTTGAACACAAAGCATATTGGGGCTCTCAACATGCCAAACTCGATTTAAGGACCGCGTTCAGATCATCGAGTGCTTCAGCTACAATAAAATTAGCGGCAGCCGTGATCAAGCTTACGAGAACTCGTTAATCTACAAGGGAATGACAAAGAAGCGACACGATTCTAAGATAAAGAAATCGAATCTTCAATATTGGTTGTATCAAGTTTCTTCTTCAATCCCGATTAAAGATTTTCTCCGGGAAGCTCAAGTCACGTTGGTCCGGACCTTTCACAATCACTGAAGTGTATCCATATGGCACTGCCAAGTTGTCTCATGCCGATGGTTCTAATTTCAAAGTTCAACTGCACTCGTTCAGCTTTACTATGGTTAGGGGGATACACCACCAGTTGGTTATCCAGGACCTCCAGGACTTTCCCTAAGGACAAACTCAAATTCAGGGATGTAGAGTCGTGTCTACGACTCTGGGTAATAAAAACAAAAGCCGCTTCGTGGGAGGTTCACCCAAGCTTTTCCTTTTTCTTTCTATTTTATTTTTTCTTTCTATTTTCTAACCTCTTAATGTGTTGTGATGTTGAGGGCCCCTCCTCTTGTTTCCTCAGTTGTTTCGTTGTCTGTGTGTCTGTGATTTGAGGATTAACCCAACATTTCAAACAGAATACTCTCCGTGTTTTTCGAGGCCTAATTCCGGAGCACTAAGTTTTCATCATTTGTGTGAAATTAGTTTGGGGAGAATCAATATCTTTCATTATTATCGATTAACGAATAATCTTTGTCTACTTAATAAAAAAGGCTTAGATTTTCGCCTTGGACACGACTTAAACCATTGAGGACAAATTCTTCGTTTTGTTTGGGAGGGAATCTATGATTTGATGTTGCTTGCTTATTGTTTAGTTCTCTCGTACCTCGTTTTCCACAAAAAAAAAATGTTAAGAAAAAAATGTAGGTTTTCCGTGTAAGAATAAGAATGTAATTTTTGGAACACGATTGATCGTGTTGAGTTCTAGATTTTTTCCCTTAACAATTAATGATGATGTTTATGTAGTTATATAGACTTTTAAACATGCTAGACTTGATTTGTTATTAACGTAAAAGAAGACTTGTGCTAATCTTATGTAGATTTTAAATATGCCGAGTTGGATTTTATTATAGGCTAGGCATTGCAAAATTCTCTTTTGTGCAAGAACAAGATATAGATAGTGTTATTTATAAGTTCATGACATTTAAACGTAGCAATCAGTTGAGATTTTCTTTTTTTTATTCAAGCTCCATATGTTTAATTGTGGCTTTTTCTCAATTAGCTTGTTTCACTTTTAATTAAAATGTTTAAAATAAATAGAGTTGTATGTTTTTTTTGGTTAATAATTAGTTAATAGAAGTTTTTTTTAGTTCCTTTGTGATTAGGATGAGTACACATCAGGAATACTTAATTTGGTTTAAAAAGGCAAAAATACTAAATAAATAAGTATCTCTGCCAGATTACTTCATGTGTTCGGGGAGTGGCCGATGTTGGAGTTTTATATTAAGGTAGAGTCGGGTCATAATAAGTAGAATAACCTTTGTCCGGACTGCTATCGATGTACTTGCGGAATTCGAGATAAAAGGCACCGGTTATTACTTATATAATTCGAAGTCTGAATATTGTTTGCTACTCTTGTCGGAGGCGTGGCCGATGTTTTGCCTACTAAAGGGACTGCAGGTTTAATAATGTTGCTTAATTTTTGTTTGTTTTGTGCCTTAAGAGCCTACGGGTATTTGGTGCAATTGAGATTGTTCTTTCTTGTCTTAAGAGCCTTAGGGTATATGACATGAATGGTTGCACTTGCTCTATGTAGCACTAATAAAAAGCCAAAATTGGTTCGCCTCGATGTGGACTTTAATCTCGATTGCATTTGTTCCTTTTATGAGAAAGGGCTAGGAGCTAATTATTGCGTTCGCTAACCATTACACTTTAATTTTATGAATTAGTAAGTATCGAAAACAAAACTTAAAAGAGCCTTCGGGTATATGATTAAGTAAAATCCAGAGATACAATGTAGGATTTGCGGGGGGAGGGAAAGTAAGATACTATTAGTATTTATGAGTAAGTGTTAGTGTCATGACTTGTAATTATCGATGATCTTGTTTTTAAGCTTAGCTGGGAAAGTGAAAATCGGGGATGATGATGTTATCTTTTAGATGAGTATTGTGCTTTTTGTTCTCTGATCTAATAGATTACCAATGTAGGGTAAATGAAAACACTTGCTTTTGTCAACACAAATAAAATAGTAGTTAGTAGTTAATAATCAAGAAAAATCTAAAAGAGAAAAAATCTTAGAATTGGGAAGTCGGGTGTTTTATAACTTGTGATCTCTTATCTCTCTCAAACAAAACTCTTTGCTACTTTTCAAAGGTTTAGTTTGGGGAATTTTCGAGGTATTTGGTTATAAGGCATGTAATATTGCGTGAGGACACACAATGTTTTAGTTTGGGGAATTTTGATAGTTGTTAAACTATACATATCAATTTATGCTTAAAAAGGCCCAATTCAACCCAAAACGGATCAAAAATGGCAAAAATGTGCTTGTATCTGAGTTTTATGTGTGCAGGTATGGATATGTCAAATATCGCAAGAAAACAGTCAAAAACGGGCAAAAACGGACACGAGAACGGATGAGTGATCAAGAAGCTAAAGAAATCAAAGCCGAAGAGATCATGCCTCAGCCTTCTACAGTCAACTGCAGCTAAACCACAGTCAACCAAAGCCCAACTCCATTGTTTTATAAATTCAGGGGCTGATTTTGCAATTTATGAAAGTTGTTTATAACCTGAAAGTGGACTAGCCAAACACAAGGGCCGAATTTGAAAATACCCTATAGTTATAAAAGTCGCGGGTCAAAGATCCGGGTCAAATAAACCCATGGTCCCCCAATCAACCAATGAGAAGCAAAGCCCCAACCCAATTAAACCCGACCTAACCCGGACCTTATCCCTACCTACCAGGTTTTAAACTTATAACCTATTTACATTTTAATATTCAATCCACTCTCCACAATTCGGATTTTAAACTTACTCACACACACTCGAACCTACTCAAGAAAATGACCTAGTTTTTAAACCTTTCACCACACACTAAATTAAACTTAGGGTTAATCACACTATCACAACCCTTAAACCAATCGTGTCACCTATCATTTAAACCCCTCAACCCAATCCACCTGGGCAAAATAGATGAAATGATTGGGTGATGTTGACTGTGTGTGAGTGCTTTACACTCACATAACTAACACACCTTGGGGGGGGGGGGGGGCGGGGGACCCTCGTAAATGATAACAGGTTTTATACATTTTTAATCCCACGGCCTATATGCAAGATCGAGGAGAGAGAATGATTGAAGGGTCAAGATGAAGAGGATAGAAGGATCTAAAAGATGGCAAGAGGTGAAGCTTCGGGTATAAATACCCCTCATTCCAGCTTATGTGGTGGTGAATTTTAGTTTATTTTTAGTAGTTTAATTTTTTTTCGATTCAGTTTTTAGTAGTTTCTTTAAATGTAATTTCAATTTCATGTTATGTAATTTCATTTCGAATTGTAAGAATCCTTGTTTCAGTTTTAATAAAATAATTGTTTTCGATTTAAATCTTTGTGTTTTTTTAAAAATGTATTGAAAAATATTTGTGTTGAGTTTGGAATTGGTTCATTCGATCAAGGCTTAGATACAATTCCTAGAATTGGATGGCTGCTATGGTTTCATGAGGGTTTTAGAGCTATTGGATAGCATATAGGACTAGTGTAGGATTGTTTGTTTGAATCTAGGGCTTATGTGAATAAGCCATAAGCCCCACACAGCTTATTGTTGTTTCCTGTTCATGCTGGGAACACCAAGGTACACACTATTTAGGTTTAATTTGTTTTACATTTGTCTTTTTTCTGTTTTCTTAATAAGCTGCTGGTTATTTGTTCTAATAATCTGTTTAATAGTAGTTTAAATAAGCTGTTTGGATTTGCTAATAGTTTGGTATAAGCAGATTTTAATTAAGTAGTAAATTTGTCTTGTGTCTTGAAGTTGCCTTTGTTTATTTAGTTTGAGAAGGTAGATTACTAAGCTGGAGAGTTATATAAGCTAATAAGCTTATTCAGCTTATTTCAAATAAGTTAGAGTTAAGATTTATAAAAGTTGTTTCTTAAAAAGTTAGTATAATAAGCTGTTTTTATATAAAAAGGATGCTAGTTGTTAGATTTCCAATGTTGCAGGACCTGTTCTGCCTATTTTCATAATTTCTGTTAGTATTTAATTTGCATAGTTAGTCCTTGTTAAATGCGCAGTTAGTCCTTAGTTAATTACATAGTTAGTCCTTCGTTAGTTTAATTGTTAGTCTAGTTAGTCCCAAGTCCAGGGACTATTTCTGTCAATAGATCAAACTTTGTGTTTTTCATAAAACTTTAATGTTTGGCCGCCCGCCTAACCTAACTTTGTTTAGAGTCACTTTCAACCCATGTGCTTATTTGGATGATTTCAATTTAGGTTAAAAAAAATAGTTTAATTAAATAATAAAATTAGGTTTTTTAGTTTAATTAGTTAAATTAGTTAATAATTACTCATTAAAAATTAGGGCTTTTAATAAAATTAATTTTCTGCATTATTTCTTTTTATAAAAAATATTTTTATATAATTTTTAGTTTAAGTTTTATATTTTTAAAAATTAATTTTCGAATTTAGTTTTTAATATTTCATTTTCAAAAATCAAATAAAAAAATAGAAAAATTAGTAATAAAAATGTTTTTCTCATCTTTTTAAGTAATTTAGAATTAATTTAGTTTAAAAAGTATTTTTCTTTTTCCTAAAATTTTCTTTAGCATTAATTTAGGTTTAGGAATCTAGTTTATATTTTTAAGATTTAAATTGTATTTGTTTTCTTAAATGTCGCATTTTATTTACTTTCGTAATTAGTTTAATTTGTTAATTAGTTTAATTTTAATTGTGCCTTTAATTTTAGTAGTTTAAATAAATCAAAAATATCTCTTTTCTTATTCAAATCAATCATTCCGAACGAGATCGAGGTTTCCATTGCATGAGTCGTTGGGGAAAACGACCCGGGTGATCATACTTACCCGGTCAAACATACGTATTATATATTATATTATATATTTTTTTTGAGAGTGAATTTTATCAAGGTAACTTGGTAACTTTCTTAATTACTCTCGGGATTATATTATTTTATATTATATTTTAGGTATATAAAACTGCAATCAGTTTTTGGCGCCGCTGCCGGGGACTTGTGTAAGCGATTCCTTCGTTTCGAGTTTGTGAATTTGGTTTGAAGATCCTTTCGTCCTCGAAAGTTAAATTTTTGTCATAAATCCAAAAATCAAAAAAAAATAATAATAAAATAAAATAAATAAATAAAATATAAAAAAAGTAAAAAATATATTTTCCTTTTCTTTTTAGTATAAGTAAAAAATAAAAATAAAAATAGAAAAATCAAAAATATAAAAAAATTGTCTTAATTCAGAAAATAAAATTCACCAAGTTGGTTAACGAACACCAACATTGCTTTTCTTTTTGAAATAGCTTTTAGGTTAAGGTTTAAAGTAGTATAGGGCTTATAGTCATAAGGATCTGATTGTGTGTTTAAAAATAAGCTAAAAAGGTGCCTTTTGGTCTGTTTGGTGCCAATCTTCTTAAGTGCTTATTTGGTAAATTCTGATTTTGGCTGGAGCTTTTTTGATTAAAGTAGCGTAGAGGTTAGTTTTTAAGGTAGTAGTAGCGTGTTTGATAGAGTTTTTTTAGCTTTTCTTAGTTTTCTAGCGGTTTTATGTTGTGGTTAAAGTTTAAAAAGGTTAAGAGTGTTTCTGTCTTAATTTTAAGTTGTTAACTAGCTTATTAGTGACTTTTAGAAAGTTGTTTTAATAAAAACAATTATTTTTACTTGCTTTATAACTTTGCTTTTTAAGGTTTTTGCCAAAAAAATAAAAAGGTGAAACCAATGGAAGTCGGGGTGTGATACAAGACTCGAACCCCCGACATCATCCTAGTCTCACCCTTGATAAGCCTAAAACACACACCACCCCTCTTCAATGTGCCCTTGGGACTTTTTCGTCCTTCTTTGCATTATCAATCTTTTAATATTTTTTGTGTGATAGTATTAATAAGCCTTTGAGTGGTTAATAGATTTTTTTCGGCTTATTTGTGTTTGCACCTTTAGGATTTCTTATTTTTCCTGCATTTGCTATACTAAGCTCTTTTTAGAATTTTTTTTAGAAATTTTTAGCTTAACAGTTTATATATTTTTAATGAATGAATTTTGTAAAAACTTAAAAAAATAATAAAAAATAGAAAAATAATTAAAAAAAATAATTTTCCTTTTTCATAAAATTTTTCTTTTATCATATTCTAGGCTTAGGTTTGAAATTTGCTTTCGTAGGGTTAAAATTTTTGATAATTCACTTTTTAAAGAAGGGTTTTCTATCGTTTCTCTTTGGGAAAACGACCCGGTAATCACTTACCGGTTTCTTACGTAGAATATTTTTGTGTAGAAATTGCTACTAATCTTTGTCCTCAAGGATTTTTAGTAAAGTTCTTTATACTTTGATATTATTACGTATAAAATTGAACGATCAATTTTTGGCGCCGTTGCCGGGGATCGAACCCGGGTCCCCTGGGTGAAAGCCAGATATTTTGCTCACTATTAGGATTTTAGAAAACAAATCTTCTTCGAACCAATTCAAGTCATTGTCCAAATAACAAACGAGGTCTCAATTTCATAAGTCTTTGGGAAAACGACCCGGTAATCACTTATCGGTTTAACGAATAATATTTTTGTGTAGAAATTGCTACTAATCTTTGTCCTCAAGGATTTTTAGTAATTTTCTTTATACTTATATATTATACGTATTATATATATTGATTGACAACGATCAATTTTTGGCGCCGTTGCCGGGGACTTGTGATTAAGATTCCTTCGTTTGCAGTTTGTCGATCGTGATTTGGAGAACCTTTCGTCTTCGAAAGTTACGCTTTTGAGAAAATCAAAAATAAAAATATAAAAAGTAAAAAATATTTTTCTTTTCTTTTTAGTATAAGTAGAAGATTAATAAATAAGAAAAATACAAAAATACAAAAATATTTGCTCTTCCGTATTTTTTGATTTTTATTTTGTTCTATTAATTACTAAAATAACCCATCAATTAATACTCTTACTAGAGAATTTGTGAATAGACCATCAATAGTTTCCCCCTGAGAAAGGGGGTCGCACCGAACTAAGATTTAAAAATTTACCGTCAGGCGCACCTCTTTTGTGAAATAAGCTATTAGGAGGGTTGTTCCACGGAACTACGACCCGAAGGGACAAACGTTTTTAAGGAGATTCGCTCCCACTACGTCCCCCGTTTGTAAATTTTACTTAAGGGAGTACCCTAAGTTTGTTGATTATTCGGTAAACAAATTTTTTTTTCTTTTCTCATTTCTTTTATATTTTTTGTTTTCCTTAGTATATGCGCACAAGAAATTCCCAATTACCAAAAAATTCGAACGAAACACTTCTGGGACGTTCGAAATAGAGGACGTGCTCCAAACATAGTTAAACTCGAGCTTCGTATTATCGTTGAAGTTGCACCAATGGCGGAACGTACAATGGAAGAGCTACTCCGTGCACCCACGAAAGGGTATGGAGAAGCTATCGTTTTACCGGAAATTAATGCGGATCATTTTGAGATTACAACGAATTTGTTACAACTAGTTCAAGCTAACCCGTTTCACGGATATGAGAGGGAAAATCCCCACACTCATATTAATAGTTTCAAAAGGATTACCTCGACTTTACGATTTAGGAATGTGCCGAATATGTTATTAAGCTTATATGAAGTTTCCATACTCACTCGAAGGTGGGCCGCTAAGTTTGGTATTGAGAAAGGAACCACCTAATTCGATCTTGACTTGGGAGGATCTCGTAACCAAATTTGTAAATCAATTTTTCCCTCCTTCGAAAACCACTCACTTAAAGAATGAAATTTCTCGTACACAAAAAACCGAGGAAACTTTTTAGTGAAGCAATGGGAACGATTTAAGGAAATGCTTAGAGCGTGCCCTCACCAAAGTGTTTAACGGAGTTAACTCAATTGGATACCTTTCATAATGGTTTATACGAGAATGAATCAGGACTCTAGTAAATGCCGCGGCGGGTGGAAATCTTTTGAGTAAAACGACTAGAGAGGCTTTGCACATAATTGAGAATAAATCAAAAGTTTGTTATTCACATAATAAATTAAATGTTTCTAGGATGAATACGACTTCTAGGGAAAGTGTTAGTAAAACGGATGAGAGAATTGATAAGCTTGCAGATCAAATTTTGACCTTAGTTGAGATGTTTCTAAAAACGTTGTCACTTCCCAGCTCCGTAACAGCGGATTGATGAAATTTGTGTTACTTGTAGGGGCCTCATGCTTGGTTACAATTGTCCCTAATACCATAAACAATCAAGCAGTATTTTGTGCGGCAACGGTACTTTAACAATCAAGTTAATCTCTGAATAGTGTTAGTAAATACAAATAGGCACCACTGGATTTGGCTCCGGGCAAAACAATGGTCAAAATTTGGTTTAAAATCAAAATCAAGGTCCCCAAGGGAATATGTGTCTAATTGGGGAAATATAATTTCATGTATCAAGGTTTTCAATTCAAAATAATCATGCTCAAAATTTTCAAAATCAAGGATTTCAAAACCAACCTTTTCAAGTTCCTAATAATCAAGTTCAACAAGAGTTTTCAAGTTACAAGAGAACTAATGATCAAATGATGAGAAACATGTAAAATCAAATCAAACTTCGATAAAAGGAAAGTTAAGAATGAAATTTAAAACACATGGAAGACATCAACAAAGCCGTCATGATATTACCAACAAAATGTTTTTCAAACTAACTTGCAAAATTATCTTAATGATTCTTTCAAACCACGCCTGCAACTCCTTCTGGTACTCCTTCTGATAATACCCTGTCCAATCGGCCGAAGGGGATATGAAAGCATTGTGAAACTCGAAGTGGTGTTGCTTACGAGGGACCCTCAATTCCTACTAATCATTCTCCTAAAAAGGTAGTGGAACGAGAAAGCAAAGAGACAACAGATAAGGAGCAATCTAATTTCCAAGGAAGTACCGCTCACATCCCACCTACGGTTAACCCCATTCTAATTCTAGAACCCGATGTTCCAAAGACTTTACCTAAGCTGAATATTCGCATAATCAGCGCGACGTAATGAATCAAAAGTCCATGACAAAGCTTCCGAACAAATAGGAGAAGATCTTTCAAATCTTTAAGATATGCGCTACTCGACCATTAGCTTCGCGGATGCTTTACTTTTGATGCCAAGATTTGCTCCTACGATTAAGAATTTGCTAATGAATAAGTAAAAGTTGCTTGAATTAGCTAAGATACCATTGAACGAGAATTGCTTGGCGATGCTCCTCAAAAAGCTTCCCTAAAAGCTTGGAGATCCCTGCAAATTTCTTCTTATTCAAGAATTTCCCGAAGAATGGATTGTATGTCACGCCTTGGCCGAGTTCATTTCGCGAGCCATAAATCTTAATGCCCCTTTCCATTTGGAAAAAGTTTCCTTACCCGAACTTACACCAACCTCGGATGACTTTAGAATTAGCGGATCGATCCATTACTCGTCCTAAAGGAGTATCCGAAGATGAATTTAGTCAAAGTGGAGAGGTTTTCACTTTCCAACTATTTATAATTGGTTGTTGATTTTGAAGCGATCCCTCGAGTTCCTCTCATAATTAGGAGACACTCTTTTTAAGGCCCAATCGTGCTTTAATTGATGTGTACGAAGGAGAACTTATCGTAAGAAGCGGGGATGAACGTTTAATCTTTCATGTCGATAAGCATCCTCAGAAGCATGCAAAAGAGGACGATAATATAATTAATTTCATTGAGGATGGTTTTAGAGAAGTTTTAAGATTGAAGAAATCAAATCATTTTTCAAGTGGCAGTACCACTCCATTTTCTGACTCTCGTCCTAATTTCACATCTTTTGAGACTAGCGATTCTCTTCTTGAGGAGTTCGCCGATGAACTCCTAGCGTTTTCCTTAACCATTTCATCAGGAAATTGTGGATGGATGATGTAGAAGCCGAACTAGAGAAATTGAATTGTTGTTTAACCGTTATCCATCAACAAATTTTTCACCTAGGATTACGTTTGATTCTAATCCCGAAAGGTTTACCAACGAACCTTCTCTAGTTTGCTTACCTCCAAAGGAGTGAATATATATGTAATGTGCCCGATTCTCAAACAATTAATTTTTTGACGTTTTCCAATCCTCTTTTCGATGATTCTGCTTCTAGTAATGATGAGTCAAGTCATGAGGAGGTTGCTCACGAAATGAGTTTTATAACTTATTCAAACCCTCTATTATGGATTCTTAACTAGGAAATCATTTCTATGAGTTAAATCAATTCATAATAAAGTTCCGATTCTATTAGAAGAAGATCATTTTGATGCCAAACTTATTCTTTCAGACTACCTCTCAATCATGATACTTTTGATAGTTTTCTCTCCTAAAATTTATCCTCACCACCATGAGTTTCGCCCGGTGAAAATCAAAACACCTCCTTCAATAATTGCTATAAGAGCAACGAGGAATATATTAGTCGAATGTGGTTACTATGCGGAAATTCATCTTCTCGGTCGCTGGAAAATTTTCATGCTAGTCCAAATACGATCATCGAGTCTCTTCCCATATTTCCTATTCCCGTTCAGGATAGTGACTCTCATAGGGAAGAGATCGATATATTTCCTGGTCCAGATGACTTAATACCGCCAGAAATTAAGAGAGATGATTACGATTCAAAAGATGACGAAAATTCAACCGTTGATGAGCCAATTTTACTTCATACACCTTTTCTCGATGAAGATGAGTGTTTCAACCTAGGAGGCGATAATGATGATATCGATGCTTTTCTAGCTATCGAAGTTCCTATGTATATTGAGGAAGGATATTATGACTCGGATGGAGACGTATTATATCTTAAGAGTTTGCTTATTGATGACACCACCCATAATCTCTTCTCTGAGGTGTTATTCGATCATGAACCACAATGCTTTAAGGATGAATCCGAATTTGATACTTTGAAAAATATGGTTAAAACTTTTGATCACGGGATCTGGGAGAAAACTTTTTCTCCAGTCTGTGTAGAGATTTATCACTAAAGGAAACCGACCATTATCTTCTCTTCACAATTGTTGTCCAAATCCTTTTTACTCATCATGTGAACTTTCTTTTCTCTTTCGGGAGTGAAGACACCATTTTTGACCCTGGCATCTTCGCTTTTCATTTTTCTTCTCAAGAGCCGGTGGCAGTTAAATGTTCAAATGAATTTTGTTTTTCAACTTGTTTCATCCCCAAGGACGAATGAATTCGGGGATCGAGTCAAGTCTATGTGACTCGATTATCTAAAACAAAGCGCTTCGTGGAGGCACCCATGCTTATTCCTACTTTTTTCTTTCATATTTCTATTGTGATAAAAGGCTTGTACTCTGGGCCGATCCTTGTTGTTTGTGCTTTTGAGATTGTTTGTAGGATGGAACTCCCAAAATCTTAAAGACACTCGTTTTTCCGGTGTATTTGTCCCTGTCTACTTGAGCTTCCTAGCCTTTGCCTTGCCATTAATTTGTGGAAATTCCTGATAATCCTAGATATATCGACTAATATGTTATCTTTTAGCAATACTTGAACACGGCTTGAGATTTTTGTGATACTCTCTTCATGCTTAGGTTATGCATTCGACTTTTTGAGTTTTAGTATGGAGTTTTGAGCCTTAGGCTAGGAAACATTAAGGACAATGTTTAATTTTAGTATGGGGTAGTGTACTTTTGAAATATCTGTCCTACCTTTGTAACTTTAACCGTTGTTCAACGTACCCCGTTTTAATTTAATTTTTTTAATGAAAAATTTTAAAAATTTTCAAAAACAAAAATAAGTGTTTTGTCACAATTTTGACTTTCCTACTTGGGAGAATAAGAATAAATTGTGACCCATCGTGAGGAGTGATTGAGCTCTAGCGGGTTTCCTTAATTTTAGCTAAGCGTTTCACAGGAAATCGCAAGAACAAACAATGATAAAGTTAAGTATGAGTGGGATGCTAAAACAAGGAATTTAATTGAATCTAAAGAGCACTGTATGTAATTTGTGGCTTTTTTCCTCCCATAATCACCTAACCCGGGATATATGATACTGTGATGTTAATGGAGATAAACTTAAATCAACAATTTTTATTGTAGTATATTAGCAAAAATTTTAAGTCGATAGTTCAAACTTATACTTGAATTTTTCAAAAAGAAGTCTTCTCTATATAAAGTAAAATGAAAAAAAAATTGAAATGATGAAAAATGAAAAAATTGAACGAAAGGAATAATTATAAACGTGTGGCTGATAAAAGTTTGCTATATCTTGCAGGCTCACAACCGATGTTGCAGCCTTCTAAAATGTCGATGTTACAATTGCATAAATGTTATGTTAATTATTAATTTTGAATAAATAAATAGATCCTTTTTGTTAAATTTAAATATGCTTTGAACTTTGACTATTTCATTTTAAGTAGTTATTAAAAGAAGCATGAATAGACGGTGTAAACCGTGAGAGTTTTTGAAACCTAAGGTCCTGAGTTCCCGATACTAGTCCTCTTTGGGGGTTAAAAGCATGGTCACTTAGGCCGCAAGATGGGATGTGCCGAGACGAAAGATCGCTACATGGGATAATCCCCGCCTTCTAACTCTTTATTCTCGGTGTGAACGTGAAAAAAAAACTTATCCCGTTGAAATTCAAAATAGCACATTCACCTAAGATATAATAATTGTCGGGAGTAAAAAGTACACAAGTTGCAAATATGAGTAGTGTTAGCATCTTAACTGATATTTAGCGGTGATTTCGTTTTAAGCTTGGTTTGGAGCGAGTGAAAAGTCAGAGACGATGAATTTATCCTTTTTGGGGCATTCTCGGATCGAAATACATCTTGTTCTATGATCCCTAACGGTTATGGAAATAACGAAAGTCAGAATATTCTAGTTAGTTGCTAAAAAAATCATAAAAATGGAAACAGTTTTTAAAAATGGGAAAATGGGGTGTTTTAAAAATTGTGATTTCTAAACTCTCCCCACAAAAGTCTTTGCTACTTTTCAAAGATTTAGTATGGGGAAGTTTTGAGGTATTTGGTTTTAGAGCATATAACATTGCGTAAGGACACGGCAATCGCTTAGTTTGGGGAATTTTTATATGTGAGAAATCACATATCCTTTTTATACCAAAAATAGCCTTAAAATGAACAAATTGTGCAAATTATGCTTGTATATTGCTTGTTTTGTCATTTGTGATGTGTAGGTACGGATATTTTAAAAATCATAAGAAAACGGTCAAAACTGAACAAACACGAACACGAGAATGGAAAGAGTGCACAAGAGCCAGGAGTTTGATAGCAAAAAGGTCAAATAGTCAACCATGGTCAACAATGGTCAACTCACAAAAGACAAAACCCTCAAAATACCTAATTGAGCCTTAATGTTAAACCAAATTCACAATAAGTCCATAAAACCCTAACACCGTTAGTCTTTTTATTATAAAGACTAACGGTCGTTAACTCTTTATAACCAAAATCCATTTACCACGCCCGAGCCTAAATAAACCAAACAACCCAATAACCCTTTTATATCTTGACCCAAGTCAACGTCCTAATCCACTGGGTCAAAAACAAAACATATAACATTTGGGGGGCGGGAAAAACAGTTTTTACTGTTCATCGTCTCCCCCACTTTACCCAGCTCAAATTAAATGCAATTAACCCATACCCTTTAAATTAATAACGTGATCAGAAGATTCTTAGTACTAAGCTACACCCCAGCAAAGAAAAACATCATCAAACATCTTTGATTGGCTAGCTCTGTCAAAGAATGACACGCGGGGCTCAAAAGAAACACATTAAGAGGTGGGAATTTACACTAAAAGCAAGCCAAAAGAAGCATAAGGCCCTGACACAAGGAATGCCACACTGGCAATCTGTGTGATCACATATTTGATCTAATGGCTAAGACATGGTATCCAATGATTGAAAGGATTCAAGGGCAGAGATTAAATCGAAGAGGAGCGTGTGAAGAAGACCTAGAAGCATATTCTCCTGCTATAAATAGGAGGCTTCTCTCACTCACAAAAAGCATCGAGGAGTAGTGTTAATATAGCTTAGTGTAGTTTTTAAATAACTTGTAATTTTTGCAATTTAGTTTATTGTAATGTCTTAATTCAGTAATTGTAATCTCTTTTTCAAGCTTGTAACTAGTTACTCTTTTATTAATAAAAAGTGTGTTGTTATCATTTTATAAATGTTTCAATTTATGTTTTATAAGCAATTTGGTTTAATAAGCTCTTAATTAATCAAACAGTTCTTAATAAGCTCTTAATTCACCACTCAAGCTAGTATTCACTTAGTTAAGCTCTCAAAAGCTTAACTAAGCTTATTGACACTTAAATCCACCCAAAATATACCACAGCTTATAAAATGGAAGGGAAGCCAGTAATGGAAGGGCTTCCAGGACCTCACCAGCTTATCCTAGGATAAGCTGGAGCTTGTTGATAGCTCAAAAGAGCATTTATAAGCCTTGTTTGTGCAAAGGCAGTTGTAAGTTCTCTCTTTACATTTAGTAGCTTAAAATGCTTTCAGCTTATAAATTGCTTATTGCTTACTTATATCAGTATAGTGTAAGCTTATTAATGCTTATTATTAATAGATATTAGATGCTTAATATGTTCATAGTTAGTTTAAAAGATCTTAGTTTGCACTTATTTGTGCTTCAAAATAGTTTATTAAAAACCAAAAATACTAGCATAGTTACTACTTATTGTTCTATAAGTTATTAGTTTGTTAAAATCTCATATTAGGTCTTATTATATCTTTAAAATATATTTAGGGGGGTGGTATCTAAGAGTTTAGGTTATAATATTCTTATTTTTTTAATAAGCTGAAAATGAATTTGAGGAGGGAAATAAGGAGTGTTTGTCAAGCAGTATTTTTCAAACTTGAGTTAGTACAGCTAGAATCTAATTGGTCCTATTAATTTCATTTTAAATCTCATATTCGTATATACGAGTAGTAATTAAAGATCATAGTAGGTTTAATCAAGTCTTTTAAGGTATGTAATGATGTCAAGTTTGAATCTGGTAGAATAAGCTTAGTTATAGATGCATTTTCAGTTCAAATCTTTTCTAGTCATTGTTATTGCTCTAGTTGTTCTTGTTTTAGTTGATTAAGAGTGTTGAATCAAGGAACTATAGTCTGCACTTGTAGGATTAATAGTAGAGAAAATGGACAAACATCCCTTTTCTAGCTTAATTATGAGAGGGTAATAGTAGTTATTAGGTCTTAATTTTCAGCACACTAGTAGATTTTAGGTCATAGTTAACATGTTTTAGCTTATTTAGCAAAATTTAGCTTAATTGATCATCTGTTTTTAGCTTTGAAAATTGCATTTTGTCTTTTGAAACACCAAAAATAAACTCTGCATACTAAGTGTAATAAGCTGTTTTCAAATAGCTTTTTCTTTGTCCATTAGCTTTTCAAAATAGTTTTTAAGACCTGTTTCAAGTAGCTTATTGGTCATAGTTTAAGTAGGTATAAGGCTTATAGCCACAAGGATCCATTTGCTTATTGGTCATATTGAAAGTGCTTATTTGTGATTTTTAGCTTATTGCCATAAGTTTTTGGTTAGTTTCTGTCATAACTAGCTTATTAGGTTAAAGTTTTGTTTGTAGCTTATTAGGTCCAGGATTCAGCTTATTTTAGCTTTTCATAGAAAAACCAAAAATATCATAAGTAGCTTTTTCATTGAGCTTTTTCTCTGCTTAATTAAATTTCAAAATGTCTTTTGCTTGCTTTTTCAAATAGCTTTTAGGTTAAGGTTTAAAGTAGTATAGGGCTTATAGTCATAAGGATCTGATTGTGTGTTTAAAAATAAGCTAAAAAGGTGCCTTTTGGTCTGTTTGGTGCCAATCTCTCTTTAAGTGCTTATTTGGTAAATTCAGCTTATGGCTTGTGCTTTTTAGACTAAAGTAGCTTAGAAGGTTAGTTTTAAGTTAGTAGTAGCTTATTTGATAGAGTTTTAGCTTATCTTAGTTTTCTAGCTTATTTAGTCATGTCTTAATTTTAAGCTGTTAACTAGCTTATTAATGACTTTTAGAAAAGTTGTTTTCACAAAAACTGATTATTTTTACCTGCTTAATAACTTTGCTTTTTAGGTTTTTGCAAAAAAAAATAAAAAAGGGGAAACCAAGGATGTCAGGGGTGAGCAAGACTCAAACCCCCGACCTCAACCTAGTCTCACCCTTTATAAGCATCAACACACACACCCCTCACCAACGTGCCCTTGGGACTTTTACGTCCTTCTTTGCATTATCAATTCTTTTACCCTATTTTTTGAGTTTTAGTATTAATAAGCACTTCGAGTGCTTATTTGATTTTTCTCAGCTTATTAAGTTTAGCACTTTAGGATTTCTTATTTTTTGTGCATTCTGCTTATCATAAGCTATTTTTAGAAAAAAATTTAGGATTTTTAGCTTAAAGTTTTATATTTTTCGTGAATTAATTTTGTTAAAAACTTAAAAAAATCATAAAAAATAGAAAAATAATCAAAAAAATAATCTTCTTTTTTATAATTTTTTTTTATCATATTCTAGGCTTAGGTTTGAAATTTGCTTCCGTAGGGTTAAAATTTTGAAAATTCACTTTTTAAAGATACGGGTTTTTCATAACTGTTACTCGATTTTATTTCGTTATTAGCTTAAATTACACTCGTTTTAGAATTTCATTAGCTATTTTAACTTGTAAATAGTCATTAGGTTAAAAAAGTTTTTAAAAGCATTTATGGTAATTTTGTTCAATTGCTTATTTGTCACGTTTTCTTTAATTATCGTTATTTGAATTTAATTGCTTAGTCATTAATTTTTCTTGCTTGTTTAAATTGTTTTTAATTGTATATTTAGAAAATTAATCCAAAAAGTTTGAACCAATTCAAGTCATTGTCCAAATAACAAACGAGGTCTCAATTTCATAAGTCTTTGGGAAAACGACCCGGTAATCACTTACCGGTTAAACGTGTGATATTTTTGTGTAGATTTTTACTTTAAATCTTTTTCCTCAAGGATTTTTAGTAGTTTTATTTATACTTTGGATATTATTACATATATATACTTGAGAGGTATCAACCATGCAAAAACATAACTTTTTAAGTTGGCGACTCCCATACTGACACCTTCAAAGAATGTGCCTAGAAAGTGGATTTTTTGATGCAAAGTATGACTTCTTAGTGTGTGGAGACGACGTAAAAAAAGTGGTTGAGGCTGTCATAAGTTCATAGCGACGGCATCACAAGACTTAGTGACGACATCAAGATTAGCCGACAGAAGAAACCCTAAAGGGATTCGACGGGCTGACGGTGTCACGAAACCCTAGCGACGTCGGAAGAATCCAAATTCTATAAATACAACCCCTTTATTTTCATAATTCTTGTGGAAACTAGGGAGAACTTTTAGTACAGTCAGTTTGGACGATTTTTAGGGTTTTCTAACCCTCTTGTACTTGCATACTCACATGTTTAATTGAAGTGAAGTCTTTCCATCCATTTAATCATTCAATATGTCTATGTGTTGTTTGATTTTATGTTGTTCTTCGCTTTCTATTAACATGCTAGGCTAAATTAATTAGTGTTTGCTTATGATTGCATGAAACCTTGTTGTTATCTATAATATTATTGCTTATTGTTAGTGGTGTGCGCTAGGCTTTAGAAAACTAGCTATAAGATATTACATTAGCATAAACATCTAGGGAAACGTGATTAGGTTAAATGAAACCTACGATTAGTTCTTTATAACTAGTTGATTTTAGGTAGATTCCTTCTTAAGTATTTATTGCGCATGGTTTTACTATTAGGTGGGAACATCGCATTCGGAGTTACCGACTTAGGTGATCATGTAGACGTGAAACTGACCAATTCACAATAGGAAAAAGGGAATACTTACACATTACACTAACGAGGGTGACGAGAAATAAGTTAGAGAGATCAACTAGGGAGTAGTGCATGATTAAGTGAACACGTTTGTTTACCTATACGAGTTTCCCACCAATTTACATTTCTTGCATTTATGAGTAGTTAGTAGTTTAATCAAAACTCCCTTCAAAACTTGAGATTTTAACTTGCTTTCATAAAATATAAAAACACAAATATACTCTTTGTATCATCCCGTTATTTCAGGTCATTTTACGACTCAACACTTTCCATTATTTATTTTTAGGCTTTTACGCATTTGCTTTTAATTTTTATCGTTTAGTTAAATCGCGTAAACTAAAAATCCTCATTCAACGTAAACGGACATCAAGCAAGTAAAAGTTTACATCAAGCAAGTGTTACATAATTATTACAAGGATAATTTATAACTTTTCATATTTTATTTTTATTGGTTTTGAAAAACGTTTACGTTTCACAATAAAATGCATTTACGCATACCCGAAAGCACCAATACCCATCTATACTCAAACAAATACCCACTTTTATACCCAATACACAAAAATTAAATAATTCTTACACTTATATTACATGTGACCGGATATGTATGATAAAACACAAGACCTCATTTCAAATTTCACTTCTAAAAGTAATAAGACACATGCTTAATTCATCCCTCCTCCTATGGAGGAGGAGAGCACCTTACACCTTTGTACCATTACCGCTAAACCACTTCATAACCCATTGTATTGTGTTGTGGTTTGTAGATATTTCTAGTATAAATAGGAGATCACTAGTAAGCCTTCTACTTTTTACATTTGCAAGTATACAAAACATAAAATCCTCTCTTCTCACACTCATAAACCCATGGCTCATTTAGGTATTTTAGGGTGTTCATAGTTTTGATTTTTCAAGTATACAAGTATCATTAGGGTTCATATCTAAGGTGTTTCAAGGTGGTTTGAAAGCTTGAGTATTATTTTGCAAGTGTTGTAATCAAGAAGATAACTAGGGTTTTCAAGTTAGGGTTTTGAATTTAGTTTTGATCTAGGGTTTAATCTTGTGTTTTTCATTTTCCTACACTTCTCTACGGTTTACTTATACCCTAATCTTTCTATTTATTCATTTACTTATTTTACATACTTGTTATATGGTTAATTATCACCTAGTTATATTTTATACATGTTTATAAAATATTGCAAGTTTATATAAACTTAAGAAATACTTGTTCATGGTAAATATGATGTTTAAAACATAAGGAAATGTTTTATTTAAGGATTAACAAGCAATTGATAAATTATATAATTTGTTAGCCTTAATTATATTAAGTCAAACAAGAATATTATCGGTCTTATAAAGTCAAATTGGGTTTTGTAAACAAATAGGCTAGTCGGGTTCAACGGGCTTGGATTGTAATCTAATATTGTTCATGTTTCGGGCTCAAAGCCCAAGATATGCCAAGCCCGACCCAATTAGAAAAGCCCATACGCCTACATGTTGGCTAGGGGTATAAAAGAAACCCTCTCCACACATGGAGAGGGTGTTGGTTGCATTTGTCTCTCTTGTTTCTCTCTCTACATTCTTCCTAGTTTCTTCCTACTTTTATTGTTCATCATAATGAAGTGAAGTGATTCTTGGGACCCGACATGTGGTATCACTCGCCAAGGGGTGTTTAGTGTTCGATTCGTGGTTCATAAGCTCAAACTCGAGGCTTATTTCGTGGCTTATTAAGTTCTTGGTTACTTTTCGTCTTTCTTTCTTTGGTCTTATTTCAATCGTAGCTTATTTGGCAACATAAGCTCACGGTTTACTTTTTCTTTCTAGCTTATATGTTTGTTAAGCTTATTCGGCTTATTTTTCTTCTTTCTCTTCTCGACGTGGTGTGTTGGGTTTGATTTAGAAGATACACAAGAGTCACGCCTCTTATTAGTTTGATCTTCAAACTAGCTTCTTAGTTTTCTCCTAATTTTTGTGCTTATTTTCGAGCTTATTTCTTAGCTTATTACAAGCTTATTTCGGCTTATTTGTGGTTTCCCTTATCCTCTTTGTGGTCCCAAACCGGTTGAGCTTAAGGGACAAAGATCCACATTTTTTGCTTCACAACACAAGGACAAGTTGTTTGTTTGTGTTTGTGGTCCTTCACCCGAAAGTGACTGCAAGCGGAATATGTAAGACAGGTCAAGCGAAACATGCAGGTGTGAATAATCACCTCAAAATATGGCAGTTAAATGTCAAGCGAAACATGCAGGTTTAAATTTGAAGCGAAATATGTTAACAAAAGACAAGCGAAATATGAAAGTTAATTGTCAAGCGAAATATGTTTAAGTCGAAGCGAAACATGTTAAACTGTCAAGCGAAATATGTTAATTGACAAGCGAAATATGACAGTTAATTGCCAAGCGAAATATGTTTAGAAGTTGAAGCGAAACATGCAATTTTGATTTTTCAAGCGAAACAAGTTTTGAATATTCAAGCGAAACATGCAATTACACATGCAACTTAAAATTTTCAAGCGAAACATGCAATCCAGCAAGCGAAATATGTCAATTTTAATTTCATGGTTTTTAATTGATTTTGTAAAATCCCGACAAGTAAATTTTTTCCTTCTCGGTTTTAATCATAGAGTTGTAAAATCCCGTGGAGGTTAATTGAATTCCTTCAAAACCACAATACAATCAACACTTCATAACACTTAAGATCCGATATCCATTCACAACTTCATCAAAATGTCAAATTCAAATATCAATTTGCAAACTCAATCATCGAATGCTCTTCATAATGCTATCATGGAAGCGGGTAGCAAAGATCGTCCACCAATGTTAGCACCAGGTAATTACGTTCAGTGGAAATCCAGAATCAAGAGATACATTGACACCAAACCTAACAGTGAACTCATCCACTATTGTCTCCAAAATCTACCATACACGTATCAATGGCCTAAGAAGACAGTTCGAGTTGCTGAAGGTAATTCTGAAACAACTATAGAGATGTATATGGAGAACTATAAGAATGTTTCACAAGACATACACGATCAACTTAATGCCGAAGCTAAAGCCGTTCAGATCATTCTTACAGGGATAGATAACGATATCTACTCTACAGTTGATGCTTGTCCGAATGCATGTGAAATGTGGAAAGCCATTAAATGGTTGAAACAAGGTGAATCAATCAATGTTCAAGATCTTGAAACCAATTTATTTTGGGAGTTTGGAAAATTCACATCACGGGATGGTAAATCACTTGAATCGTATTACTCACGGTTTTACAAGATGATGAATGAGCTTGTCAGAAATCAGTGTCATGTTATAAATCATCAAGTGAATGTCGAGTTCTTACTTCAACTACAACCAGAATGGCAAAGGTTTGTGACACTTGTTAAGAAGAGTCAAGAGCTGAAGACTGTATCCTATCACAAACTTTATGACATCCTGAAGCAACACCAGAATGAAGTCAATGAGATAAGAGCTGAAAGGCTAGCACGTACTGCTAATCCACTTGCACTTGTTGCTCAACAACAACCAGTTTACCATCCTCAAAACCATCCTACTCAAAACACTCAATATTCTTCCACCAGATCACAACAATCTACCAGAAACAGAGGAAAAGCAATTGTTACCTCTTCTGCTCCTACTTATGATCCAGAACCTACTACGGTTACGGAAGATGACGAAATGTCAAAGGAAAAAAAGATTGACAAACTTATGGCTTTAATTTCTCTCTCGTTCAAGAAAATCTACAAACCTACCAACAACAACCTTCGCACTTCATCAAACATCAGTAGAGCTAATCAAGATAATTCTCCAAGAATCAACAGAGGAACTGGGTATGATAATTAGAGGGCAGTTAATGTTGCTGTGGCTAGGGAAAATGTAGGTACTCCGGTTGTACAAAAGTCTGGGATTTAGTGTTATAACTACAAGGAATATAGGCATGTATCAAGGGAATGTCAGAAAATGAAACGAGTAAAGGATGCAGCTTATCACAAGGAAAAGATGTTATTGTGTAAACAAGAGGAAGTCGGGGTTCAGTTGAATGCCGAACAAGCTGATTGGAAGGATGATATTGATGATGAGTCTGAAGATCAGGAATTGGAAGCACATTATATGTACATGGCACAGATTCAAGAGGTTACTCCAGATCCAGTTGACAATTCTGGACCAATCTTTGATGATGAGCCCATGCATAAGCTCGTAGAGATAATTCTATTCATCGTCGACTCTGGGTGCTCAAAGCACATGACCAGAAATCTTAAAATTCAAACTAATTTTGTGTAAAAAATTTTGGGAACGGTGAAGTTTGGAAATGATCAAATTACACCAATTCTTGGTTATGGAGATCTGGTTCAAGGAACTATTACTATCAAATGAGTTTATTACGTCGAAGGGCTAAATCATAATTTATTCTTCGTTGGTCAATTATGTGATGCAGATTTAGAAGTTGCTTTTCGGAAGTCTACGTGTTATATCTGTGATTTGAAGGGAAATGATCTTCTCACGGGTTCTCGTGGCACAAATTTATATTCCATTACTCTGCAAGACTCAACAACTCCCAATCCAATTTGCTTAATGGCTAAAGCAACATCGTCTCAAGCATGGTTCCTTAAGAAGTTTCAAGCGACTTGTAAGTATAACGATGTGATTATATGCGTCAAAGATGGAAATTTGATTATGCTAAGCTAAGGGGATTTAACGTCATACAAAATGCGATCCTGAAAATCACCTAATTCATATACTTAAAAAAAAATGATTTAAATCAAACAGAAACGGATATGATAAAGGAGCTTTGTGCACATACAAGAAACCATCCATCCATAAATGTACCACCAGGCGAAAAGAGCTCAGATTAAGCTTTTACAAAACTCGTGAAGACAAAGAACTTGATAAATCATTGCATTAGAAAAACAAAGTAAATGTTAGAATGATATTGTATATAAAACCGGCACAATCAGTTCAACAATAATATGCTTAATCGTAATTGTAAAACGATTTTTGCAAAACTGAGTATCCATCAAGAAAGCTCAAAGAGCGAATTCTCGTTTGTATGATATAGGTTGCTATAATGATAATCTTGCGTTAATGTTAGCCCCTGATTCTGACGAAACGATTCGTCTTGAAAAAGAACATCGATCAAAATTAAACGATTTAATCAGACCGTTTGATTATGATCAGTTGAATAATCTTTATGATTTGTTCGTTCCACAACGAGAAAAGTCGGCTGAACAAACTCTATTTTTTCTCAAAAACGACAAGATGAGTCATACACTTCTATAAGGAATTTTCCAAAGAGTCTTTGCGTAAACAAACAACTTTGTAAGAAAAAAGAATGATGAATCCATTTCGTGGGATCAAAACTGTAAAAGCTCTAAAGAACTTTTCAAGATTAAAAAGAGTGTTGACACGATTTTTGACGGAGTGGAACGTTGCAAACAAACAATCGCCAAAATAACATATTTTGGTAACATCGATCCTTTCATTCAAAACACAATAGAAGGAAATTTTGGACCCCAAATTAGCAGACTCAGTGTGGACTTCGAAAAATTTCACTTGTGTTTGAATGAGGAAATGGTTGCTGATTTGAGATACTTTAATTCTCTTGAACATGAAGTAGACACTCTTAAATCTCAACTAGAAACTAAAAAAACACAGTTTTTGAATGAAATCGACCGACTTTCAAGGGAATATTACTATGTTAATCACATGAATGCAATACTTGGTGTGTACACTGATCTGGATGAATTTACTAATTTGCAATGTGATTACTAGAAACCTGGGAAAACTGATACCCCAAGAAAACGTTCTATTCAACAAAGTAGAAGCAATGTCAATCGTATTTGAAGCACATCAGCAACCTACTAAGCGATTAATCATTGAACAAGTGATTTACAACCAAAGTAAAATGAAAAGAAAAAAAATTACAAATCATTCAAAGAAATAATCAGTCAAAACGTATTTCGCAAGAACTGAACAGTATATTGAAATTCCAAGACATGAAAGCTCAATTACAAGACAAAGGAATTGCAATAAGTGAGTTGAAGAAACTCATAGAAAAGATGAAAGGAAAATCTGTGGAAACTAAGTTTGAAAAATCATCGGTTATTTGACAACCAAATGCTTTTAAAAGTCAAAGACAATCCCATTTTAGGTAAAACCGCTATTTTATAGAATTTCTCCTGCAAAGAAAGATTTCTCAAAGACCAAAGCAAGTTTACCACTACAAAATGCGACCTAATGATTGTTTTCAAAACCAGTCACAGCATCAGATTTTAGCTCAGAATATGTTGCCAAATTGTCAAGAACACAAATTGTGATTCCACTAGGAATGTATAAAGTGCACACATAGCCAAATCAAACAAAACACCACAGTTGTCAACAAGTACAATAGGAAACTAACAAACGCGTGTCATTCTCTACAAATAATTCCCAATACTATAGTTAGCAGACCACTAGCTAAGAGCATCCATCTGGAGGATAGATCTGATCTAACAATAGTCAAGGGAAGAAGCAAGAAGTAGAAGACCACCGTAGGAAGTTTAAGTTTTCAAATAATAAAACGTCTGTAACTGCGTGTAATGACAGTTTGAATGCTAAGAAAGAACCTCGAATGTTAACTTTTTTGTGTTACTGTGGCAAGTGTGTGCAATATCAATCATTGAATTGTGTGTTTCTACATAATCAATGGCATGACTTCTAGGACTAGATAAAAACCATGTGCTGATTGCCTAAATACTAGAGAACCTAAGCATAAAATGGGTACCCAATCAGTTGCAACATTCAGTACAAAAACCGTTGCAACAGACTCCACTGTCAAGGAATCTAGAAACATATCTAGGAAGCTTTATGAGCAAGTTAGTAAGACATGCAGTTGGTGGTATCCTAAGTATACTCCACCCGGATATAATTGGAAACCTAAGTCTCAAAAAGGAAATGTTAACCCAAACATTAGTATGCCTCTAGGAAATGCATCTAGAACTGCTAATATTTTAGAACATAAGACTCCTAGGTGTTCCACTGTGTCCAATACTCCATTGTCTTCTAATTCTTTTGCAGCTCGTAGAGATCATTCTATTCATCGTCGACTCTGGGTGCTCAAAGCACATGACCGGAAATCTCAAACTTCTAACTAATTTTGTGGAGAAATTTCTGGGAACGGTGAAGTTTGGAAATGATCAAATTGCACCAATTCTTGGCTATAGAGATCTGGTTCAAGGAACTATTACCATCAAACGGGTTTATTACGTCGAAGGGCTTAATCACAATTTATTCTCGGTTGGTCAATTCTGTGATGCGGATTTGGAAGTTGCTTTTCGAAGTCTACATGTTATATCCGGTGATTTGAAGGAATAATGTGACCATTCTTCAGGTTCTCATTAGCACACAGATTTGTATTCCATTTCTCCTGCAAACTCAACAATCCAACCGAATTTGCTTATGGCTAAAGCAAACATCGTCTCAAGCGTTGTTATGGCATCGTCGTCTAACTCATTTAAACTTCGACACCATCAAACTGCTTCAAATAATAATGATTCGTGAAATGGCCTTCCAAATCAAAATTCTCAAAGATCATTTGTGGTTCTTCTTGTGAGCTGGGGAAAGCAAAAAGAAAAGTCATTTCACCTAAGACTACCCCCGAGCTCAAAAAGACGTTACAACTTCTACACATGGACTTATGTGTCCATGCTTAGAAAACATTAAATTGAAAGAAATATGTTCCTCGTAATGTTGATTACTACTCTCTGATATAACTTGGAATTCCTTCTTGAGTCAAAGACGAACACATGGAGTTTCTCATTGATTTCCTTAACACTTGTCCAAAGAGACGTCATGCTTAAGTACAACAGTTTTGAACTAGAACAAGGCACAAAATTTCTAATAAAAAACTCTTCATGCAAACTTTGCGAAAGATGGAATAAAGACACGAAATGGTCAACTGCTCGAACACCTGACAAAACGGCGTTGTTTGAAATACGAACCGTACTCTTGTTGAGGCTGCTCGAACAAGCTAAGCGCCGCTAAAGTTCCTTTGTTTCTTCTGGGTCTGAAGCAAATTGCAACACATGTTTACTCAAAACCGTTCACCTTGTATTACCTCGGACATAAGAAACCCCCCTTACCATATCATCAATGCTAGGAAACCTCAGTCAGTTCTTTCACCATCTTTGGTCTCTCTGCTACAATCGTACAGAGAAGTGAAAACGTCTGATAAAAAGAAGAAAAAGGTAGCAGTTATTTTTGATGGATTTCTACTCAGTCAAAGGTTTACAGGTATTTTAACAAGAGAACAAGAATGATAGTTGAAACAATTCATGTTAACTTTGACGAATTGCCGACCCCGGTCCACAATGTTCAAAAATGGTACTTGAACAAGACAGTTTAAGTCCAGGTCCACAAAATCAAGAAAAAGTTCCTCAAATTGCTGAGACAGTAACAACGTCAAATGAGATGGAATTTCTAAATAGTTGGATGTTCAGTGAATTACTCAATGGAACTTCTCTTGTTGTGTCAAAGTCTTCCGCTGTACATGCTGCTGATAATCCCGATAAACGTCAACAATATAACACAACTCACACTTCTACAACAACCGATGTTGCAGATCCACCTCCATTGAACATTCATTCAACACATCAAACTCCAACTCAAGTACCAACTGTCACTGCACCTGAGAAAAAATACAAATCAAGCACCAACTCAAGTACCAACTGTTACTGCCCCTAAGAACATTATTCAAGCAGAAACCAATACCAAATATGCACAAGTTGACAATGATGAATTTATCAACATCTTTAGTACACCGGTACAAGAATGAGGGGAGACATTGTCTCGTCATGTTGATTCATCAAACATGCATACATTCCATCAACACCATCATTCTAGACAACGTTGGACAAAAGATCACCCGTTAGAACAAGACATTGGAAATCCTTCTTAATTAATTAGAATAAGACGTCAGCTAGAAACAGATTTCCAGATGTGTATGTTCGCACTCACCGTAAATCAAACCAAACCGAACAACATCAAAGAAGCCATGGCTAATTCTGCATGGATTGAATCAATGCATGAAGAACTTCACCAGTTTGATCGATTAGATGTATGGGAATTAGTCGACATACCACTTTGCAAAAATGTCATTAACTTAAAGTGGCTCTGGAAAAACAAACGTGATGAGGAAAATACTGTTATTCGCAACAAATCTCGTCTTGTAGCTAAGGGATATGCTCAAAAGGAAGGAATTGATTTAGAAGAGTCATTTGCACCAATTGCTCGGTTGGAGGCTGTCTGGTTGTTCATTACGTACGCTGCACACAAATCATTTACCGTATATCGGATGGACCTCAAAATAACATTTCTTTACGGTCCTCTGAAGGAAGAAGTGTACGTAAACCAACCAGATGGATTTATTGACCCATATCATCCTGACTAAGTTTACAGTCTCAAGAAAGCATTATATGGTCTCAAACAAGCACTAAGAGCTTGGTATGATGAAATCTCTAATTTCTTGGTATCCAAAGGATTCTCAAAAGGTTCTATTGATCAAACTTTGTGCATAACTAAACATGGGGAATACATATTGCTTGTGCAAATTTACGTTGATGACATTATTTTTGATTCTACGAACCTTAAACTTTCAAAACGATTTGAAAAACTAATGCACAACAAGTTTGATATGTCTATGATGGGGGAGCTAAAATTCTTTTTAGGAATTCAGATCCACCAATCCCATCGTGGTATCTTTATAAACCAAGATAAGTATGCTCAAGAGATACTTAAAAAGCATGGTAGGACCTCATGTGATAGCATTGGTACACCAATGGCTACAAAACACCTAGATGCTGACTTGAGTGGTACTCCAGTTGACCAAACAAAATATCATAGTATGGTCGGAGCACTCATTAACCTAACAAGTAGACTAGATATTGTACATGCAACATGTTATTATGCTCGCTATCAAGCGAAACCTACTGAGAAACATCTCACTGCGGTTAAGCGAATCTTTCGGTACATTAAAGATTCTATTAACATGGGACTTTGGTATCCAAAGGACACCGGTTTTGAACTAACTGCTTTTTCAGATTCGGATTACGCGGGTTGTCTCGATTCATGTAAGAGCACATCTGGTGGCATACAATTTCTAGGTGGTGACAAGTTAGTCAGTTGGTCGTCAAAGAAACATGACCGCACTTCAATGTCTTCAGCAGAAGTCGAGTATGTGTATTTATCTGCGTGCTGCGCTCAAGTTCTATGGTTGAGAACTCAGCTCATATATTATGGCTTCCACTTTGATAAAATACCTATGTATTGTGACTCAAAGGCAGCCATAGCCATCTCGTGCAATCCAGTCCAACATTCCCATACCAAGCACATCGATGTCAGATGTCACTTAATAAAGGAACAGGTTGAAAAGGGTATTGTTGAATTATTCTTTGTCGGAACTGAATACTAGTTAGCTGACTTGTTTACTAAAGCTTTATTGGAAGATAGGTTTAAGTATCTTGTCAGACGACTCGGTATGAGATGTTTGACTGTAGATGAACTGGAGGTTCTAGCAATTGAATCTGCTTGATCCATCAAACATCAATTTGTAAATATTTTTATTATCTTTTTATTTTTGATTTATAAAAAAATTTGAAAAAGAAAATACAAAAATATAAAACCAACAAAAATAAAATAGAAAAATATAAAACCTAGAAAAACAAAATATAAAATTAGAAAATTTTCAAAAATACCAAAAAGAATCTTCTCGACACGTCTCACAATAACTGTTAAAGAATTATAGTACGTACAATGTCATTTTATGTGGATCAATTTCTGAGGGGGAGCTTTTTAAAACAAAGCCTTTTAATGTGTTGGGTACATCTCATAAATCTAGGAAGTGATTTCTTCTTTTTGTCCATATTCATTAGCATTTTTCATTTCCTTTTGTTGTATCAACATTTTTTCCTTCAATCTTTTCAAGAGAATCTATTCTTTTACTTCCATGCTCTAAATCAACAGGTCAATTTGTTGGTTAATAATCACCTAACCTTTTCTTAAACTGGGCCTTCCTTACATCTCATTATAAGACATTCCTTTGAAATCACCTAATTCTTGTGTTTTCCCTGACTTTTCAAGTATGTAACCATATTCCCCCCTTGCTTGGCAAATGTACTTTGGTTTTCTTTAGAGCATGATACTTATGACCGGAAGGATCTTTCCAATATATCTCCTTAGTTGACTTCCTTGATCTTGATCATTCCAATATTCTTTATCTTCTTTTTCCTCAGCAGTACTAATCACTGGAACTTCACTAGCAGTACCTTTTGTTGCTCCAGCAGTACTAACTCAGATTTCCCTTTTCAACTGCTTACTTGATTTGTAATGACTCAGTGGGGAGTCACTTCTTGAATAATAGGTTCGTTTCTGTGCTTGCTTTCCTTCTTTGGAATCTGCATCAGATAATTTCATCCCCTGTTTGGAAGAATCATCTTCAACATCTTCATTATCTTCAGAAAGGATAACCCAAGCTCCCTTCCTTGCTGTCCCAGCCTTGACTTTAGCCTCTAAATTTCTTAAACTTAGGAATGAGCTTAGAGACTAACAAGCACTGTAAGATTTGCTTGGTCTTCTTCTTCAAATCATCCTCAACAGACTAAATTCTATCAGTAGTTTGGTAACACATTTTAGTCAGATTCAATTAGTTTCAAACTACCCTCATCACTTCCATGTGAGTGAACAGCATGGAGAGGTGAGTCATGAGGTGTAGGAATATGTTGTTCTGCTCTAGGTGATGGTTGGGTTGGTTGTGTTGGAGATGGGAATGATACAGCAGCAGTGGTATGATCAGGTGAGTGTTCTATTGAAGGTTCATGTAAGTGAGAAGGTGAAGGTTCAGGTGAGTGGGAAGGTGAGGATGTGATTCTTGAAGGTGAATGGGAAGGTGCAGAAACATTTAGCATAGTAGGAAATAAATCAACTTCTTGGCCTGAATATCCCTTTGTAGGCCTCTTCATATTGTTAAAAACTTTGATGCTAATGACGTGGGTGCGGGATTATGTTCTTGAGTGTTGGTTGAAAGTTTTTTTTTCTGCATTATCTATGGTTATTTGAAATGAAAACTAAGGTACATAACAAAATTATGGGGGCTTTCAAATATTGGTACACCATTATGCTCAAAAAAATCAACCTAGAAAGAAAAACAAATAAGGGGTTAAAAGTCCTTGTGGTAGCTAAACATATAACAACAGTTTTGCAATGTTGCTACCTCTAAATGCTCAAGCTGTTTATTTTGGGCTAAGACATATGAAGAATTGTGTGATAGAACCTAAATTGAGGTGAAATAGCACCCTTTTGGAAAAGTGTTATATTATCTGAATCTGTAGTGATATCCCATGAGTGCAATGCTCAATAAAATCTCCGAGTTGGGTATTAGAAGTATACTACCATCATGATCATCCAACTTGAGATGCCTTCGTAAAGATGCTTCAGTGATAGTCTTTGAGTGACCATCAATGGTAGCAGTAATCTGGACTTCTCCATTATCATCAGTAGTAGCTTCAGCAGACCTCCAAAATTGTTTGATAAAAGAGATATAAACATCTGGCTTCTTTGTGAGTGCATAGCAAATGTGACTTCGATTTAGGAAATCGATGACTTGATGAAACCCTTCACTTCCTGTAGATTTTCTTAAAATGCTCCATGTTGTTCTCTATACAAATTCCAAATTTGCCATGAATAAAAGTGTGAGTAATCGTGTGGGATATGATCGTTTATGAAGAATGAATGCTGGAGAAAGTTAATTGAGATGATATAGAGAAAATGTAGAGAGAGATAGGTTTCACTGACTTAAGAAATTTGAGATTTTCGTGTTTTAAATCAAACGTATATATAGAAAGATCACGAAAGTCCAATTAGTCAAACCCTATATCATACGTATTTGGCAGAAATATCTCAACGACTCTATTAATTAATGAAAAATTCTATTAGGGATCAAACAGTACTAACGGTCATCCAACAGTACCAAAATTTGGACCTTTAGCAAAGTACTAAAATATAGCCTAGCAGTATTAACTTCTCCCCCAACCCAAAAGCTGCTTAAAAACTACCAAAACTGTGCATCATTAAAAAAAAAAAGCTTCACACAATCTCTCTTTTTGTTTTTAAGCTCACATTTTATCTCTTAATTCTTTTAACTCACTTTGCACTTTGTCTCTCTTCATGCATACTTTGCAAAAGAGGGAATAAGACACAAAACGTTAACTACTCGAACACCTGAACAAAACGGCGTTGTCAAAAGACGGAATCGTACTCTTGTTGAGGTTGCTCGAACAATGCTAAGCGCCGATAAAGTTCCTTTGTTCTTCTAGGCTAAAGCAATTGCAACAACATGTTTTACTCAAAACCGTTAACTTGTAATTCCTCGACATGAGAAAACACCTTACCATATCATTAATGCCCGAAAACCATCAGTTAAGTTCTTTTACATCTTTGGTTCTCTTTGCTACATCATCAGAGATGGTGAAAATCTTAATAAAATGAAGGGAAAAGGTGATGCATGTATTTTTGTTGGGTATTCTACCTAGTCAAAGGCTTACAGGGTATTTAACAAGAGCACAAGAATAATCATTGAAACAATTCATGTTAACTTTGAAGAACTGCCTCATATGGCGTCAGATCATGTCAGTTCTGACCCCGATCCACAATGTTCGACAACGATACTTAAACACGAAAGTTTAAGTCCCGATCCCCAAAGTCAAGAAAATGTGTCTCAAGCTGATGAGACAGAAACAACATCAAATGAGCTAGAATTGCTATATAGTCCGATGTTCAGTGAATTACTCAATGAAAAATTCTCCTGTTGTGTCAAAGTCTTCCGCTGCACATGCTACTGATAAAACCGATAAACGTCCACAACATAACACAACACACACTTCTACAACAACCGATGTTGCAGATCTACCTCCATTGAACATTCATTCGACACATCAAACTCCAACTCAAGTACCAACTGTCACTGCACCTAAGAACATTATTCAAGCAGAATCCAATACAGAAAATGCACAATTTGACGACGATGAATTTATCAACATCTTCAGTACACCGGTACAAGAACAAGGGGAGACATCCTCTCGTCATGTTGATTCGTCAAACATGCATACTTTCTATCAACACCATCCTTCCGCACAACGTTGGACAAAAGATCATCCATTAGAACAAGTCATTAGAAATCCTTCTCAATCAGTTAGAACAAGACGTCAGCTAGAAACAGATGGCGAGATGTGTATGTTCGCACTCACCGTAAGTCGAACCAAACTAAAGAACATCAAAAAAGCCATGGCTGATTCAGCATGGATTGAATCAATGTAGGAAGAACTTCATCAGTTTGATCGACTAGATGCATGGGAATTAGTCGACAGACCACTTTGCAAAAATGTTATTAACTTAAAGTGGCTTTGGAAAAACAAACGTGATGAGGAAAATATTGTCATTCGCAACAAATCTCGTCTTGTAGCTAAGGGATATGCTCAAAAGGAAGGAATTGATTTCGAAGAGTCATTTGCACCAGTTGCTTGGTTAGAAGCTGTACGGTTGTTCATTGCGTATGTTGCACACAAATCATTTACAGTGTACCAAATAGATGTAAAAACAGCATTTCTTTACGGACCTCTGAAGGAAGAAGTGTACGTAAACCAACCAGATGTTTTTGTTGACCCATATCATCCTGACAAAGTTTACCATCTCAAGAAAGCATTATATGGTCTCAAATAAGCACCAAGAGCGTGGTATGATGAACTCTCCAATTTCCTGGTATCCAAAGGATTCTCAAAAGGTTCTATTGATCCAACTCTGTTCATAACTAAACATGGGGAAGACATATTGCTTGTGCAAATTTAGGTTGATGACATAATTTTTTGTTCTACGAACCCAAAACTTTCAAAACAATTTAGAAAACTAATGCACAGCAAGTTTGATATGTCTATGATGGGGGAGCTGAAATTCTTTTTAGGAATTCAGATCCACCAATCCCCTCGTGGTATCTTTATAAACCAAGCTAAGTATGCTCAAGATATAGTTAAAAATCATGGTATGACCTCATGTGATAGCATTGGTACACCAATGGCTACAAAACACCTTGATGCTGACCTGAGTGGTACTCCGGTCGACCAAATGAAATATCGTAGTATGGTCGGAGCACTCATGTACCTAACAACAAGTAGACCAGATATTGTACATGCAACATGTTATTGTGCTCGCTATCAAGCGAAACCGACTGAGAAACATCTCACTGCGGTTAAACGGATCTTTCGGTACCTTAAAGACTCCATTAACATGGGTCTCTGGTATCCGAAGGACACCAGTTTTGAACTAACTGCTTTTTCAGATTCGGATCACGCGGGTTGTCTTGATTCACATAAGAGTACATCTGGTGGCATACAATTTCTAGGTGGTGATAAGTTAGTCAGCTGGTCATCCAAAAAGCAGGACTGCACCTCAATGTCTTCAGTAGAAGCCGAGTATGTGTCTTTATCTGCGTGTTATGCACAAGTTCTATGGTTGAGAACTTAGCTCACATATTATGGCTTCCACTTTGATAAAATACCTATGTATTGTGACTCAAAGGCAGCCATAGCCATCTCGTGCAATCCAGTCCAGCATTCCCGTACCAAGCACATCGATGTCCGATATCACTTCATAAAGGAACAGGTTGAAAAGGGTATTGTTGAATTATTCTTTGTCGGAACTGAATACCAGTTAGCTGACTTATTTACTAAAGCTTTATCGGAAGATAGGTTTAAGTATCTTGTCAGACGACTCGGTATGAGATGTTTGACTCCAGATGAACTGGAGGTTCTGGCAATTGAATCTGCTTGATCCATCAAACATCAATTTGTAAATATTTTTATTCTCTCTTTATTTTTTATTTTTTTATTTTATAAAAAAAATTTGAAAAAGAAAATAGAAAAATATAAAACCTAGAAAAACAAAATATAAAATCAGAAAAATTTCAAAAATACCAAAAAGAATCTTCTCGACATGTCTCTTGGAATCGATAACATTTACGTACCTAGAAATGTTGATTAACATCGACACGGGCGTGTAAATGAAGTTCAAACAGGAGTTTCAAATGCTTTCAAAACATGTCATTTCTAAATTTTTCTCTATGACTTATGTACATTTCAGTGCATAACTCGGTCCTGAATGTAATAGGGAAGTGTACGCTTCAGTGCACTTACTCTAAAAATAGAAGAGAAGTCTTCTATCATGTGTTTTTAAAATCGTTGAACACAATTTTTCAAAAAGAACTTTCAATGTCAAAATTGTCTACAATATAATTTGTGGTATTTTTCCATAAAAAGTGGTATTTGTTAAAATTGTGTGTTCAACACTCCCTTCCTCGAATAATTTTCAAAGAATTGTAGTACGTAGAATGTCATTTTATGTGAATCAATTTTTGAGGGGGAGTTTTTTAAAACAAAGCCTTTTAATGTGTTGGATACATCTCATCAATGTCCATTTTATGTATCCAAACACATTTTGTGAAATTAAAATGTGGAAACTTAATGTCAATTAATAATATACATTGTTCACTAAGGCATCTCACTCTGTCTTCAACATTTTGTGGTGTACTGTTGAAGGGGAGCAATCGGAACCTGAATTCATGCAATATCGTGGTATAATTTTTCTCCCCATGGAATTTTTTCATGTCAAATTTTAATCAATTGGTATTTCAAATACTAAGTGTTTTATTATTTAAAATAAGGGGGTCAAATTATAATCAATTGGTATTTTAAATACTGAGTGTTTTATTATTTAAAATAAGGGGAGAAAATATGATTAAAATATGTTATAGATGAATGTGATCTTTAAGACTCTAAGCGCAACTCTTTCCTTCATGTGCTAAACAATTTCAAATCTCGGAGTACATGTGTAGGGGGAGTATGTGAAAATACAAAGTTAAAAACGATTTTATGGTTCATCTCATACCCAAACAACTATTAATTTCAGCGTTATGGAAGTCATAAGGTGGTTAGGTTAGGTATAAGTCCTACGATCCAACCAGAACCGGAGGGATCTACCCAAGGACACTCTATAGTTAGAAATAGCAGTCCTTAGGTATGATTGGAGATGAATGTGTATAAGGGAAGAATGCCGACTAAGATTGAGCTAACACTGGAACAATCACAACAAGGTGTTAGTAATGACGTCTTGGTAAGCATTGAAGGGGTTGAAGAATGAAAAAGAAATGTATGGATAAAGGGTGAAAAGAAAGAAGCCCTCCTTACACCTTAGGCAGAAACCGGGTCAATACATAATCTATCAAAATCACAAAGATGATTGTTGATATTGAAGAAAGTCATCATGGACCCAGTGATGCAATGCACAACCCTTCCCAGCCATTCGAGTTTCTCTCAAAAGAAACTTGTCTCATTTGTCACGGAGATACACACGTTATCTATTGACATCTCACTCCGAGATTGTTGATATTGAATATGTGGCAGTCTGCTCCAGCCTCCGATTACTAAAACCAAAAGTGCACAAATCGAGTCTAGAGCCAGAAGAGATCAAATTATAAATCTCATTAGGACACAATGTCAAATACACTTGCTGAACACCTTAAAGTTCACAAGTTGTAACAAAGAGTCCTACGCATTATCCTTGAGATCTTGCCAGAACATCCGAGTGATACTTAAGTATTCACAGTGAAGATGGAAATCCTGCTTGAGCCAACATCAAACAAGCTCTTGGTAGGTGACTTGCAAGATTCTATATGAATCAAGCTTGTGATAACTGGATATCAATTTTGGTCCAGTAAATGAATTGACAACTTAATCAGAAAGATAGTAACTATCTTTTCACTTTACAGTGTTGCTGTTGCTTGGACTTCCGGTAATGAGACTAGCAAGCATGGGAATCTAATACATCTGTGTTATAGAGATCCTACGCTTTAAGCTGGAAACCCTGTCAAGGAGATTCTTTGAATCTACCTGATCATAGGTATAGTATTTATACTATAAAACAGGAAACCGGAGGTTAATGCAACCGAAGTCAAGATGAATGACAAAGCCATATTCATCTTTTATTGCTAACTGTCTTATTTCAGGTTTAGACGACGGTGTTGCAGCCTCATTCCCAGCGAAGTTCGGATTCTGAACCTCGTGCTCTACTCAGTTTCAAGTCAATCATTCAACATCAAGAATAGTTGATTCTAAACTCCCCATCATCAAAGAGGCCTCAAAGTCAATTAAGAATCATATTTTGTGGATGATTGTTAGACTTTTAATCATATATGTCAAACCAGAATGTAAACAAGTAGAGCATGTTGGTCAAGAAGCATCAAGATGATTAAGGAAGTCAAATCAAGATGATCAAGTCAAGGAGATGGATGCAAGGATAACGATCTCAAGAACTCAAAGTCAAAATAGATAAAGGCTCAAACACTCAAGATCAACAAAGCAGAATGAACAAAGCCATTACAAACAAGACAAGACCAAAAACAGGCAAAATCATAAACGTCAAAAAGTTATTCCTTCAATGTCTAAGGAGACAATGATAAAACAAAAGCAAAACTCTACTAGATTTTACCAGTATTTACGGAGAGTTTGAGAAAAGAGACCTCAATATTGGGGAGATTTTAGCCTTAATTTTATTAGTCAATCAAGAAATGTTGTCGGTCCTTATATAGTCAAATGGGTATTGTATTGTTTAGGCTAGTCGGTCAAACGGCACTTGGATTGTATCTAATATTGATCGTGTTTCGGGGCTCAAAGTCCAAGTTATGCCAAGCTTTGGCCTAGTTACAAGCCTATAAGCCTCTAGAAGGCTTGGGTATAAATAGAAACCCTCTCACACATGGAGAGGGTGTTGGTCTGCATTTTTCACATTGTAACTCAACCAATTCTCTCTTATAATCTACCTTTTCCAAGTTCTTTTCTTCTCTCTCTTTTTCTTTCCTATTTTCGGCTTATTCAAGAGCTTATTCGAGTTTGCTTAGTTGTTGTGAAAGGATTATTAAGATGAACAAACTGAGTTTAGTTGGAACCGAACAACTGAACTGAACAACTGAGTTTAGTTGGAACCGAACAACTGAACCAAACAACTGGTTTTTAGTATCAACCGAAAAACTCAAGTTTCCAAATTATACGGTTTATTTCTTTGACTTGTAAAATCCCGTGAAACATTAACTTCTTTTCCTAGTTTTGTTAAAAATTATAAAATCCCGTGTAGTTTTAAGAACTAAAACACTTAAAAGACAACTTAATCAAACATAATTTCTTTCTACAATCGTTCGATCAAACAAGTAATCTTTTAACATACAAATTTCTCAATGACGACTCTTGCTGACAAAGCGATTCTTTTGGGTGCTAACAACCGTGACTTATGAGTTGAAAAAGATATGTACAATTCTTGGAAAAGCATAATTGAGCTACACATGATGAATAGACAACATGGACGAATGATACTTGAATCTATTGAAAATGGTCTACTCATCTGGCCTACAATTGAGGAGAATGAAGTAACTAGATCAAAGCAATATTCTGAGTTATCTGCTACGGAAGCAATTCAAGCTGATTGTGATGTCAAGGAAACACATATCATTCTCCAAGGACTACCACCAGAGGTCTATGCATTGGTTAGCAATCATAAAGTCCCCAAGGAACTTTGGGAAATAATTTAACTTCTCATGCAAGGAACTTCATGACGAAACAAGAAAGAGAGTGTAAGCTTTATGATGAATTCGATAAGTTTGCTTATAAGAAGGGGGAAACACTATGTGATTTCTACATGAGATTTTCACTCCTACTCAATGACATAAACATCTACAATATGAAACTAGAACAATTTCAAGTGAACACTAAGTTTTTGAATACTCTGTGACAGATGTCAAACTAGTTCAGGATTTGCACACAACTAACATTGATCAGCTTCATGCTTACTTGGGACAATATGAATTTCATACAAATGAAGTCCGTTTAATGCATGAACGTAACTCAGATCCGCTTGCTTTGGTTGCAACCCATCAGATAACTCAGTCTCCTTATCAAACTCATCAGAACTCATACCAAAACTCTCAATTTCAACCACAAGTTTCACTATATCAGTCTCACACAGCATGGTTCACTTACAGTCTTAACAAATACTTAAAACAATCCAATCATCAAACCTTCTTCAATACTTATCCCATCCAATGATTATCCAATCTCATCAGTTCACCACAATGTTTATTCTTAACCACTATTCATCCCTCAATTAGAATATGCTCCCACAGTTAACCAACAACCTGAATTTCCCCAACTAGACTCAGGTCTAATTGTTCCAGTGTTCTAGAAAGGTGATGATCCTATTGATGCCATCAATCACATGATCTATTTCTTGACTGTTGTGGTCACTTCCCGCTATCCTACTACCAATAACCAGCTCCGGAATTCATCAAACCCTAGGCAACAGGCTACCATTAATAATGGAAGAGTGACCTTACAACCATTTCATGGGAGACAAACCTCTTTTGTTGTGGATACTACAAGGACCTACACTCGAGGAGCAAGTAGAAGTAATTCTAGGAAACAAAGGAATGGTTACTTTGTTTTATATACTTTTAAAGGGGAAGGACACATGTCTAAACAGTGCATTAAACATAAAAGGAAATGGGATGATTCATGGTTTAAGGATAAAGTGTTGCTGGTTCAAGCTAAAGCAAATGGTCAAATTCTACATGGAGAAGAGCTAGCATTTTTGGCAGATCCAGGAATTGCAGAAGGTCAAGCCACACAGACCGTCATTACTCATAATGCTGCTTATCAAGCCGATGATTTAGATGTATATGACTCTGAATGTGATGAACTCAACACTGCTAAAGTTGCTCTCATGGCAAATTTATCTCATTATGGTTCAAATGCTCTCACCGAGGTACACAATCATGACAATGTGGATAACAATATGATTAATCAAGCTGTGCAGGCGATGCCGTCTTCTGAATAGTCAAATGTTGTGAACCATTCAAAAACTGAAATAACTAGTGATAGCAATATCATTCTTTATTCTCAGTATGTGATAGAATCACAATAGGAACTGTTCAGAATTCTAACTCATCTCACAACAAGATGCACTGATATTATCTGTGATTAAACAACTGAAAACCCAAGTAGTTAATTCTACAAGATAAATCCTGGACAAAAAAAAGTGTCTTATGAATTTACTTTAACTGCTGAGCTTGAAAGATTATAAGGAACAAGTTAAAAGTTTGAAAGGACAAAATGTTGTTTAAAGAGTAATGTAACATTTCAGATTCGACCCGTGAACAGTCTGTAGAGAGGATCTTCTTAAACAAACTCTTTCTGAACATTTAAAAGAAAAGGAATCTTTAATGCAAACAGTTACTCTTCTCAAAAATGATTTTAAAAAAGAAGAATTTAGGAACATTGATAGAGAGATTGCTTTAGAAAAGAGGATCAAACAAAGATACTATGAACATAATTGTGAATTCTTCTATGGATAATGCTTTTGTGAATGTGCATGAATGTGAAAATGTCTCAAACTTGAGACTGAGCTTCTTAAATAATAAAAGGATTTTGTTGAAAAAGAGACTTACGATAAATTGTTCAAAAGTTTTACCACTCTTGGAAAACATTGCATCTCTTTAGAAGTTGAACCTCAACTTATCAGAAATTTTTTAAAGGACAATTCTGTTTCAAAATCAAAGTGCTCCAAGTTTGATCAATATTTTGAATTTAATGAATTGAAAGCTCAGTCCCAAGAGAAAGACACAGTCATAAAGAAGTTAAAAGAGAGAATTAAATCTCTAAGTTAAAAAATGAACAAGGTTAAGATTAAAAAGGACTTAGAGGATATTGAAAACAATAAGATATGAAATGGTCGTAGGTGTCAAAGCTTTATGCTGAGGATGAGCATTTTAACAAACCTTTCAAGCAAATTTATTATCTCGAATTTAAACCTACACGTATTCGATCCAAAGACAATGTGGATGGATTTAATTAATCACAGTCAATCTAATTCTATGGAGAATCTCTGCTTTAAATGCCTAGTCTTCAGGAAAAAGTTTTGGTAATTACAGCTCTCAATGATGAATTAAGGAAACTTAAAGGAAAAGCTTTAGCTGATAATGTTGTTAGCAAACACAAATTGTATCCTTAAATTGCTTAAGATTGATGTGGAATATTTGAACCCTAGATTGTTGAACAATAGGTCAGCTCACTCTGATTATCTTAAGCACACTCAAGAAGAAGCTGTGATTCTCAGGGAAATAGTAGAACAAGGTAAATCATAAATCCCTCTAAATGAATCCTTAGACTCCGCTTGTAAGTATACTAAACAAATTCAGGAGTTGCTTATAATAGTCGGACAAACTTGCCCTAACATCAACAATTCAGGTGATAAATTAGTAGCTGTGGTCCCAAAGAAAAAGGACAAAAGAGTTAGATTCACTGAGCCTGTCATATCTTCAGGAAACACGAACATAAAAACAGCTTCTTCATCGAACTTAGTTTCTAACAAAACTATGTTGTCTTCTACAGGAGTAAAAACGTCTACTAGTGCTAGCGGATCACAGCCTTAAGGCATTACAAAGAAAGATAAGATTTAGCGAACACCAAGTAGTACTTAGAAGAATAAAGTAGAAGCCCACCCTAGGAACTAGTAATCTAGGTTGAAAATAAGGATCTGTTGTTGTTGAACCTAAAGGAACTGTAAATGTGCAGCATTCCAAGCTTAATGCGAATTATGAACCTTTATGTGTTAAGTGTAATGGTTACATGCTTTTTGATAATCATGATTTGCGTGTTCTTGATTTTATCAATGATGTGAATGCTCGTACTAAATCTAAATCTGTTAAGAAAAGTTCAAAGAGAAAAGTTTATAAACCAACAGGAAAAGTGTTCACAAATATTGGATACACTTGGAGACCCTACTGGTCACAACTGCTTATAAGTGACCATTAGGAAACGAACTTTATTTTTTTTCTTACTCTAGAAAGTGATACCACTAAGCCTTGTGGTAACATTGATTTACTCAAGGAAACCTAAGAATTTAAACTAATGTTTCCGTAGCAAACCTCAGAATCTTAAATCTTTATTTGCTAACAAAAGGAATCCATATAAATCTTGGGGGATCTATAGTTTTTCAATGCAGGTGTAGGCAACCCGTATACTCACTTCTTACCTTATCATACATGAATCACTTAGAAACTTAGAAGAGAGAAAGGAGTTGATACTATTTAGAGAGAGAAAGAAGAGGGTTGAGTAGAGAATTTAGGAGAGAGAATGGGAAAAAAAGTTATTTAGAAATCAACTACTAATTTTCCTAGGTGGAAAAGTTACTAATTATGACCCCGACACAATAAGTGATGTCTCAGATATTTGACTAGGATCGGCTCAGGTTTTTGCTTGGGATTAAACCCGAAAATATACAATATTAGATTAACTATCGAGCCGGTTCCCGATACTTTCCTATTACAACGGTTATAATTGATTAACCAAGGACTATCATATCATAATGATCGAACTTCATGTTAGACTCATATTTTGGAGGTAACAATCTCCCCCGAAGTGAGTTCATGATGACATTCCTTCATGAGATCATGAGAGTGCTTTTGTCGTCTAAAGCTTATGTGGTCTTGGTCTTTATCTTTGTTTCTTTGTTGTAAGCTGTTCCTTAACATGCTTTGCGATCTTTAACTTTTGAGGCCTAATGACATTATCTTTTAACTCTATGCCATCTTGCAGATCGGGTATCTTGGACCAATATTCTCATTACTATGCCTATCTTGAAAGCTTCAAATCAGAGATTGCGGAAGTCTTTGTCTTTAAATCTGAGCCTTCATGATAGATTGTCTCTGTATGAATACAGCATGAACATGTGGTAATTGAATCGGACTTTGTTGTGGGATACTGTCACCGCCGTTTTTTAACCTGACAAGGTTTTATGTTTAGTGATAATCGAGAAAATTGATTTGAAAATCAATCGACGTATTACTTGTAAAAGCATTTTTGTAACACATCGGGAGTTTTAATCTTTTATCAAAATTCATCAACCGTCAATTCATTTACTGGACCAAATTGATATCCAGTTGTCACAAGTTTGATTCATATAGAATCTCGCAAGTCACCTACCAAGAGCTTGTTTGATGCTGACTCAAGCAGGATTTCCATCTTCATTGTGAATACTTATAGTATCACTCGGATGTTCTGGCAAATATCACAAGGATATTGCGTAGGACTCTTGTTAACAGCTTGTGAACTTGATGATGTTCAACAAGTGTTTGAAATGGAATGTGTCCTAACGAGATTTAGATTAATCTCTTGGCTCTAGACTCGATTAGTGCATTTTGGTTTTAGTACTCAGAGGCTGGAGCATATTGCCACCTATTCAATATCAACAATCTTGGAGAGAGATGTCAATAGATAACGTGTGTATCTCCGTGACAAATGAGACAAGTTTCTGTTAAGAGAAACCCGAATGGATGGGAAGGGTTGTGCATTGCATCACTGGGTCCATGATGCCGTTTTCAATACCAGCAATCATCTTGTAATTCTGATAGATTATGTATTGACCGGTATCGGCCTTAGTGTGTGGAAGCTCTTTTTTAGACCCTGTATCCCATACAATTTCATTTTTCATTCTTCAATGCCTTCAATGCTTACCAAGACGTCATTACTAACACCTTGTTGTGATTGTTCCAGTGTTAGCTCAATCTTAGTCGGCATTATTCCCATATACATTCATCTCTATATCATACCTAAGGGACTTCTGTTCTAAATTTGGGATTATCCTTGGGTAGATCCTACGGTTCTGGTTGGATCATAGATTGATTCTAACCTACCACCACTTAAGAATTCGTCGTTGGTAAATTAACGATCGTTGTTGGGTATAAGATCGAACCATAAAACCTTTTCTTACTTTTCAGCACATTGAGTCGATTAGATCATATTTTAATTATATTTTCTCCCCTTATTTTAAATAATAAACACTTAGTTTTTGAAATACCATGTGATTAAAATATGTCTTGAAAAATCGTGGGAAGAAATAAATATCAGCTATGATATGGTTTGGAAAATTTTGATAAGTTTTGAATCTAGAGTTGTCGTTGTGATGTATCCTAAGAACATTAAACCTTTGTTTTTCATAAAAAACTTCCCTCAAAAATAGGACCAATGAATAATTGTTGTCTTTTGAAAACTTTGTGAGGTTAGAGTGTAGAAATACTTAATTTGAAAATTTGGAATTTGTCATAAGAAATTCTTGAAAAAAATCGTGTTCAACTTTTTAAAAAACCAAAATGTTAGGAGGGACTCTCTTCTAACGCTAAAAGGTAAGGTACATGTTACGTACACTATCCTTTTTCTTGAGCATTAAACCATTGAATGTCTTGTAAGAACAGCTCAGAACGAGTAAACGTTAATTTTCTCGTTGTGAGGCATAAGTTATAAACCTTCCTATTATTTGAAGTCTGGGTTATGTACTGATATTTGCACATAATCCATTCAGACATATTAGAATACATGTTTTGAAAATATTTGCATAACTCTTGCTCGAACTTCATTTACATTACCCGTGTCAATGTTAATCAACATTTTCTCAAGCACTTAATGTTCAATTGTTATCGATTCCAAGAGACATGTTGAGAAGAATCTTTTTGGAAATTTTCTGTTTTTCTGATTTTGTGTTATCTTTTTGAAGTTTTATAATTTTATATTTTGCTTTTCTCAAAAATATTTACATGGTGATGTTTGATGATGATATCAAGCAGCCTCATTTGTCAGAACCTCCAGATCAGCTAGAGTCAAACATCTCATACCAATCCTTTTAACAAGATACTTAAACCGATCCTCAAGAAGGGCTTTCGTAACATGTCTCTTAAAATTGGTATTTCATTTCTAACACAAATATATCAATCTATACCATTTTCAACCTGTTCCTTTAGGAAATGATACCGAGTATGGATGTGCTTTGTTTGCGAATGCTGTACGGGATTGGGTGATATTGCTATGGCTGACTGAGAGTCGCAATACAATGGTATTTTGTTGTAGTTGAAGCCATAATCTTTAAGTTGTGTCCTCATCCATATTACTTGAGAACAACTAGCAGATAACGCCACGTACTCTGCCTCTGCTGGAAGGACATTAGCCAGTGCAGTTTTGTTTCTTTGAAATCCACTTACTAGCGTATCACCAAGGAAACTGGTATCTCTCCAGAAGTGCTTTTCCGATATCAATGCATTCGCATGATCAGCGGCTAAAAATTGCTGTTAGTAAAGCCAGAATCCTTTGGATACTAGAGATCCCATGATTAATGGTACCCTTTTAGGTATTTAAAGCTTCTTTTAACCTCCTTGCGTGATTGTGTTGGTCGTACTTGATAACGTGCACAATAGTCATATGCTTGCACTAAGTCTGGTTACTAGATGTTAAGTGATGAGTGACCGATTTTACAATGCATAATCAGATTGGTTACGGGTCTTTCACTCAAAATCTACATTAGTTTGGGTATTAGTAGCCAATGGTGGACCAAGGAGTAAACAATTGTCCATTTTTCATGCTTTTTCAGAATTTCTTAAAGCGTACTTGGCATGATTTGATAAAAAATACCTTTTGGGACTGGTGATTGAAGTTACTACAAAAGAATTTCATCTCCCCCATTAAGGAACCATTTCAAACTTCTATGCATTAATCTTTTCCAAATCTTTTTGACTATTTGGGTTTGTAGCCTTAAAAATATGTCATCAACGTATAATCTGCACAAGTGAATATCCTCCGTATTTTATCTTGATAAAGTTGGTCAATTGTACCTTTAGTAAAGCCTTTGGACATCAGGAAGTTTGATACTTCATCATACCAGGCTCTTAGGGCTTGCTTTAATCCATACAAAGCTTTCCTTAGAAGGTAGACTTTTTCTGGATCATCTAGATCAATGAACCCTTCTGGTTGAGAAACATAAACCTCCTCCTTTAGTAGACCATTAAGAAATGCCGTTTTCACGTCCATCTGATAGATTGGAAAAGAGTTGTGTGCTGCGTAGGCAATGAAAATTCGAACTGCTTCTAAGCGAGCAATGTGCAATGATTCTTCGAAATTAATACCCTCTTCCTGAGCATAACCTTTAGCTACAAGTCGTGCTTTGTTGCGAATTACAGTCTGATCTTCATCCTTCTTGTTCTTCCATAACCACTTTAGCTTTATAATCATCTTGCTAAATGGTTTGTTGACTAGTTCCCAGACTTTTAGTCTGTCGAACTGATGAAGTTCATCCTGCATTGCTTCGATCCATGCAGAATCAGCCATTGCTCCTCATTATGTTCTTTCGGTTCAACAAAAAGCTCACCGTGAGCGCGAACTACACATTTCAGGATCCTGTGGCAAGCTGTCCGTCTGTTTGAACGGCATGGTTGGATTTCCAATGAACTGTTCAAATGGCAGATCTCTGGTCCATCGGTAATCATGACTTTGTGGTTGAAATGAATGCACATCGGTATTATCAATGTTGCGTGAGGAAGACTCACCAATTTCTTGTACCCGTGTACAAAAAGGATTGATAAATTCATCTTCTTGAAACGATGCATTCGGTGCTTGATCATTGTTGTTTTCCTCAGCTTGACCATGTGTTGGATTGTAATATTCTTCAAGTAAAGGACTGAAGAGAAATTCCAACCCTTGTTGTGACGAATCTGTCTTTTCTGCTGGAGGAACAACATTTTGTCTTGGGGGCACGGGGTCAGAGTTGTCATAATCTGACGCCTTTTGTCCTTGAGGAACGAGGCCTGAAGAGACATTTTCAACAGACATCTCTTGTCGTTGTGGTGCGAGGTCTGAACTATTGTGATCAGACATCATTTCTTTGATTTCATCAAACTTGATATGAATGGACTCAACTATTAAGCGTGTTCTCTTGTTGTAAACATGATATCCCTTCGACTGAGTAGAATATCCCACCATGACACATGGATCCCCTTTTTCTTTCATCTTATCCAGATTTTCCCCATCTCTAGTTATGTAACAAATGCAACCAAAGATGTGAAGATGTTTTATTGAAGGTTTCCTGTCATTAATGATGTGATACGCCATCTTTCCATGAGTCGATATGATGATTGATTTGTTCTGAGTATAGCATGCGGTTGCAACTGCTTCAGCCCAAAATGATAATGGAAGCTTAGAAGCTGAGAGCATTGTTCGAGCAGCCTCAACAAGAGTGTGGTTCCGTCTTTCGACAACGCGTTCTGTTCCAGGTGTTCTCGAGGAGTGGAAGTCTGATGTTACTACCTCTTCTTTGGGAGATAGCATGTGGAGTGTCTTGTTCAAGAACTCTGTGCCTCTGTCAGTACGGACACTAATAACTTGAGCTTGAAGATTGCGTTGAATCATCGTGAGAAAGTCTTTAAGAACTTCTGGTGTTTCATCCTTGGATCGTAGAAAAAGAGTCCAAGTGTATCTTGAATAGTCATCAACAATCACCAGAATATATTTCTTCCCATTTATGCTTGCAACTCGCATTGGACCACACAAGTCCATGTGAAGCAAATTCAGCCTTCCTTTGGAATTGGAATAGCTTTTTGACTTTAAATGAGCTTCTTTTTGCTTTACTCATTTCACAAGAAGAAAAAAAGTTGATCCTTGACATATTTCAACTTAGGTAAGCCTGTCACAATATCTTTCTTTGAGAGTAAGGTGATGTAATCAAAGTTAAGATGAGAAAGTCTTCGATGCCATAACCATGCTTGAGTTGGTGAAGCTTTAGCCATGAAACAGATTGGAGTTGATGAAGTTGTTTCTTGAAGAGATATTGTGTAGAGATCAGATCCAGATTTTACTGTTAGTAAATCGTTTCCCTGAGATCTTCTCAAAACAATGTAGATTTTCCTGAAAGCAACCTCTAAGTCGCATCCACAGAATTGACCAACCGAGAAAAGATTGTGATTGAGGCCTTCGACGTAATAAAATAGTTTGATCGTGACATTTCTGTGATTCAGATCTCCATATCCAAGAATTAGAGCATACTTAAAATAACCCAATTAAACCCAAAACAGTCCAAAAATGGCAAAAATATGCTTGTATTTGTGTTTTGTATGTACAGGAACGGATATACCAAAAATCACAAGAAAACAGTAAAAAACGAGCAAGCACGGACACGAGAATCAGAAGAGTTCAAAAAGAAGCCAAGGAATCGAATCCGAAGCCAGAAAAGTCAAATCCAGTCAAAGAAAAGTCAACATGGTCAACAAAAGTCAACAAGACCCAAAACATTCCATTTTAACCCTCAACTCTCACAAAAGTCCAAAAATGTCCTCTCCTCCCTTATTGGGCCTGAAAAACCCAATAGCCCCATACCCGGATCATAAAGCCCAAAACAAAGCCTACTTTCCTTTTATAACAACCACAAGGGCTAATCTTGCACTTTTCGAAAGTTATTTATAACTAGAAAATGGAAAAGAGAACACAAGGGCCAAATGTGCAAACTCCCCAAAGTTATAACCGATTTAACTGTCAAAAATTGGGCGCGAAACCCATTTACTGTTCACCCTTCGTCCCTAACATTTAACCCAGGGTAAATCAAGGGGCTTTTGAAAATTAAAGGGTGCGATTGTCAATTCAAGAGCTCTCAAGTACAATGGCGAGGTCATATCAGTCAAATCAAGGGTTACTTAAGCTCCCTCTCAATCAAAGGCCACGTCATCAATGGAAGAAGCACAAGGGGTGTGGGTTTTTGTGCTAAAACATTCACAAAAGAAGCACAAATGCATCCAAAAGAGAATGACACGCTGGCAATCCTCAAGTGTCCACAATTTGATCAAACGGCTTACAATAGCTCCTCCAATGATTGGAAAATGAATGGCAGAGATTGAAGGATTGGAGAGCAAGGCAAGAGGGCTAGAACCTTCCCAAACGACTATAAATAGCACTCATTCTTCACACACACAGGGAGATCTAGTTTTTTTTACACGTAGCTTAATTTAGTTGTAACTAAAATTTTAATTCCTAGTTTAATGTTGTTTTAATCTTCTAATTTTCCTTTTAAGTATTGTAAGAAAGCTTTTTATTAATGAAATTCAGTTTTTCTTAATCTCTCAAAGTTCCTTTTTCATAAGCTCTCTCAATAAACAAACTTAATAAGCTCTTAATAAGCTCTTTCAGTTTATAAGCTGAAATAGAGCTTAATAAATTCAGATTTAATCCTTTTTAAACCTTAAAACAGTGTAACTTACATTTATCATGGATCTTATTGGAATTGAGCTTTTGGAAGGGGATCTTAACTTGGAAGAGATCCCAAGGACTTTACCCTAGCTTATCTAATAAGCTAGGGAGCTTGTAGCTGCCATTATTGGTCCCTTTTGTTTAGCTAAAGGTTCAAGTAAGTTTCTCTTTTCATTTTTTCTCTAATTTCAGTTTAAATTGCTTAGTTATAGCTTATATGCTTAATATTGTTTATTTGCTTAATCTCTTTGCTTATTAGTGCTTATTTAAGTTTTATATAGCTTAATCATCATAGTTGTTAATCTGTTTTTAGCTTTCTTAGTTTGAATCATAGATTTACATATATTTGTCTTAAAAACCTTAAAAACAAAAAAAAATTCCTCATCTGCATCAATGCAACGCCAAACCCTTCTTTGAAGGTCGCAGTATGCGATGAAATCTTCGCTTCCTTCAGGTAATGCAAGGATTGGTGCACTGCACAACTTTTGCTTCAACAGTTGAAAAGCTGCTTCTTGTTTATCGCCCCACTCAAACTTGACCTTCTTTTGAGTAAGCTTAGTCATTGGTTTGGCGATCTTTGAAAACCCTTCAATGAATCTTCGATAATACCCAGCAAGACCTAAAAATTGACGAATCTCCGTTGGTGACTTAGGAGATGTCCAATCTTTAATGGCTTCAATCTTGGCTGGATCCACATAAATTCCTTTACTATCGATCATATGACCGAGGAACAGTACTTTGGAAATCCAAAATTCACATTTGGAAAACTTGGCATACAACTCCTCCTTCTTAAGCAATTCTAAGATTTGCTTAAGGTGTTCTTCATGTTCTTGTTTGTTCTTCGAGTATATCAGAATATCGTCAATAAAGACAATCACGAATTTATCCAGATATGGTTTACACACCCGATTCATAAGGTCCATGAATACGGCAGGTGCGTTTGTCAAACCAAACGGCATAACTTGAAATTCGTAATGGCCATAACGAGTTCTGAAGGCAGTCTCCGGAATGTCTTCTTTTCGAACCCTCAATTGGTGATAACCTAACCTTAGGTCGAATTTCGAGTAGACACTCGACCCTTGAAGCTGATCAAATAAATCATCAATTCTGGGGAGTGGATAACGGTTCTTCACCGTCAGTTTGTTTAATTCCCGATAGTCAATGCACATCCGGAATGATCCATCCTTCTTCTTGACAAACAAGACCGGAGCTCCCCAAGGTGAGGAACTGGGTCTTATAAAGCCTTTGTCGGATAGCTCTTTCAGTTGCTCAGATAACTCTTTCATTTCGGAAGGCGCCAATCGATAAGGTGCCCGTGCTACAGGTGCAGCACCAGGTACCAAATCAATTTGAAACTCCACTTGTCGAGTCGGAGGAAGACCCGGCAAGTCTTCAGGAAATACTTCAGGAAAGTTTTGAACTATTGGTACGTCCTCAAGTCGCTTCTTCTCCGACTTGTCTTCAATCTCTTTGGTAGTAACATGTGCCAGAAAGATAGGAAATCCTTTTTGCATGTACTTCTGCATTTTAGTGCACGAAATGATGTTTAATCGTATCACATTTCCCTGGTTACTTCCATTACCGTGTATGATTAAGGTTTCATTTCCACAGGGGATGCGAACAATCTTCTCGGCACATACAATGACCGCTTTGTACTTCGCCAACCAATCCATACAGATTATAGCATCGAAACTAGGCATTAAGTTTATGTTGAATGGGTGATTTAGTAAATCTTCTAATGGCGAGCAAATTCGATAGCGAAATTGTCATAGGGCGACTAGTAATGTGTCTTGGCTTCTCGGCTTAGGATTTGGTGTAAGATGATGCCAACTTTATACTAAGACGGAGTGAAGGTCCGCTTAGTTGATATGGTTATTAATTTGATTTCCAAAAGTAAACGCGTTCTATGAATACGCACATAAAACATGATATAAGTAGAAAATTGTTTCCTTAACAAGAGGTTTTTAGAGTGACTACTCTCACATGCATGGTTACCTTCCTGAATTATACCTAGTTGATTCAGGCCAGTATAATTGAGGACTAACGATGCATTGCTCATTTTCGTCAAAATAGCGTTACAATTTCATGATATTCGTGAGAGTAGTTTGCAAGAGTAAATAAGGAACCTAAGTTAATATTGACGAAATTCTCATAATACGATAATTTGATAGATAATTTGAAATCATTCGTACAACTGAAATTTTAGGGAAATACAACGAGAATTCCTAAGGAAATAAAGTTTAAGATAGTTCCAATTTAGGGTTTGCTAGGCAAGGCGAGTCAACTTTATCTTTTAAGCTTCGATCTCATCCTTCTTGTTGTTAGGGTCTTGATCGGTTTCTCGTCCCCTTAAGATATGCACCACTCCATGTGCTCCAGTACCTCCAATTTGGTTTTTATGGCTTTGGTTCTTTCGCTCTGGGCAATCCCTCTTGGGGGGGGGGGGGGGGTGGGGGGGGGGGGGGGGGGGGGTAGTGCCCTTGATTCCCACATTCATAGCAAATAGCCTTCTGACTTGCCACAGTGACCCTTTGGTTGTTAACAGCATTGGCATTTCCCGTACCCCTACAGTCACGGGCGATGTGACCATATTTGTTGCATTTATAGCACTTTGGAGCACACGGACCGTCATGGTGGTAATTGCACTTTGAGCACAGGGGTCTAGATCCCCCATATGGTTTCTTATCACCCGATCCAGCAGTGTATGCCCTGCCGGTGTTTTGCCTCTTGATTTGTTGTTGTTGTTGATTCTGACTATTTCGGGAAGTGTTTTCAAACTTCCTCTTGTTCTCAGTCTGGCGTTCAGCAAGAGTGCTGATCTTTTTATCCACACGTTTCTGGAACTTCACTATTGGACACTCACTCTTGAAGTGTCTCAGACTTCCACACTCATAACAGGCGTGAGTTCGTTGATTCCTAGCAGCAGCAGGATTCCTACAATCCTGGGTCATGTGGTCAACCTTCTTGCAATTCCCGAACTTTACAGTACATTGCCCATTGTGGTTACCTTCCCACTTTCTCTTGTTGTTAGCATTCTCTGCTACCTTGCATTCTTGTTGTTCGGTCTGGCTTATTGACTTACGGGCCATGTTGGTTTTCGTCTCATAAATGGCAATAGCCTCGATAGCATTAGCCACTCGCTGGGCTACAACCCGCTCAATTTCCTCAACACTCATCCCTTGATCAACAGTTGTCATCATTTCTTGAAAATCACAGGGAACAAAATGTATATAAAGTTTCATCCACAGGAAAATCATGCCACTCCGTGATCCCAACATATATGTAAGGTGAGACCACGTTATGCAGAGATATAAGATAACGGCAACCATGGCGTAAATAAATCCCCATCATACAGTAGCATGATCATAACCAACAGCGTAGGTTAATACTTAATACATCATTTACATGAGTAAAAGAGTACAAGCTTTTTATTAACACTACCAACCGAGTATTACTCAAGTTTAGTGGAATACAAAATAAGCTACACTGACAATCTATTTGTCCATGGCCAGGGTGCCTCTCAAGATTCTAGATGCTAGACTCTTATGTTATCTTTAAGTGACTCAACATTCTCTGGTGGTGGTAACGGTGAAGGTAGTGCAGCAGCAAACTCGGTAATGCATGTCTCAGCAGATGGTGATTGTGGAGTATGGCGTTAAATAGACATCCGTACTGCATGGGATTTGGTCTCAAAAGACAAGATGATATGGTGTGGGGAGGTGGGTGATGTAGAAGCAGACTCATCAGTCTCAAATGCCTCTGTATTCTCAGCTTGAGGGGACAAGATCATCTGTAGGTACAGCAGAAGGGTCGGTCGGAGCTAGGTGCTCCTCCTCCTCCTCGTCTTCCTCATCCTTCTCAACATCATCATCATCGTTGTCATCATCAGATGACTCATTATCATAATTGTCTCATCCGTCGGCAGGATGGTCAGCAGGATCCTCCTCAGGGTCCTCCTTATCCTCTTCCGGATCGGAGTCAGCAATGTAGCCTGGTGATAGGGCTGTAGGTGAGGCATCAGCAGATAGAGGCTGATCCTTCATTGGTTCCTCTAGCTCCACATCAAAAGCTCACTGTAATCTCTATGGCTCAGATTAATATAGACAGACGTATAGGTAACCGTCGATGATGAAAACATAACTGCTTGCAACGAGCAAAACTTAACTTATATAAATATATTATATAAGGCTGGTATGTTAAATATGAATATGCACTCATGGCATAAATGAATGATGGTAAGGTATCATATTCGATAGCTTAATGTTTAGGCAGCGCTTAGGACCTACGAGCTTATCGTACTATCTTGCCTAAAGAAGTGTTCCCCTATTTATATAAATAACCCTTATATAAATAATTATAGAGTTGCGTGAAAGAATGCAAACTCATCTTTGTATATATACAATATACCCTCATAGTAACGTACATACTATAATATGAACACGTATATGAATCACGTAAGCATCTAGTAGAACTAACTAATGCAAACAACTAGTGTGTGTGTCCCGTAAAAACCCCTTTTTATGAATGCAATGTTTGAAAACGGTTATAGTCCAGCAAAACATTTGACCTGGTTCTCTATAACCTTGGCTCTTGATACCAATCTGTAACACCCCCAAATTGGGTCGCAGCGGAATAAGGGTCTGGGGCGTGTTACTTCATAGATCAATAACACAAGATATATATAGAACGACCAAAAAGTCGTTTTAAAACTGATACATTGGATTTAACAAATATTTGATACAAATAGCCCGAAGCTTTAACTTGTTCCTTATTATTATTACAAAGATACTGGTTCACAATACATGAGTTTCCCAAAACATGATACAACCATATCTTTAGCATGACATCCCAAAACAAAATCACCAATGTATCCTTGGCACCCCGTGCTTACTGATCTCCTGAAAAACATTATTTTAAAACGTCAACAATAATGTTGGTGAATTCATAGGTTTGATAAATCATAATATACAGGACCGCAAGACTTTCCCCGTGATAATGCAACACATGCAGACATCACAAAACCCGATTACATTTTCCTAAGCTCATGACACTGAAGCTCGACAATCTTTCTCGCAATAATATATATATTGCAATTTCTGCCCGATTAGATGTTTAACCCGAAACATCCCCAAATCCGACATGCTATATGTTTGTTCCTAGTGATAGCTAGTCACCGGAGGGCATGTTCTAATCCAAATAGATCTATTCATAACATTCGCGCTCACATAATGTAATTCACAACTACATCTATGCAATTGACAGTTCATGATAATGGGCTCAACTTGGGTTATCGCTACTTAGGCAAACATGTAATCAATATAAAATATACATTTGCATCCAATTTATAAAGCAAAGCATGTTTCTACCCCAAAGTTATAAATCATTGAAATCGTAAAAATATGGGGCTGTGAACTCACTTTGAGTTTAGATAATCCAAATATCACAGATAATGCGTCACGCAAATGATCGAATGCAACATAAATTAACATAGGTCGTATAAGCACTAATCGCTTTGATTAATCAATATCATATATTCCTATAGAGCTCATCATACTATCGTTCGGGCTATCATAATTAAGAGGTCATGTAGTGAACGTATGAGGAGCTAGGACACTTTAAATTGTAAATCCAGCAACTCGTCGATACGCCACCCCGAAGAGGCCTCATTATGAAACTCCCTAGTAATATAGTACTTTGATAACCACATATAATTCTATATAGTTCAATCACCATCTAATTGTTTTGGTAAAATTGTGTTTAATAAGTTAAAACGTTTATAATTACCGTTGTAGTAAATATAGCATAACTTTTGCGTTTTAAGCCCGATTTTGACGTTTCTTATGCCCACGCTTTCGTATTAAGACGAGTTATCATAATTTGACATTTTCATATTTTTGACCCTCTGATGAACAGTACTTTTACTGTTCATACCAGTTATAAATTCATTTTTTTTATAACTTAAATTAACGTAACACTCATAAACGTCGTTATTGAAAATTCTATCAATTTATAAGGTTTACAAAAATAAAAGTTTCTGTCATGAATAGTGTTTTTACTGTTCATAGTTTATAAAATTATTTTTATAAACTTTTAATTACCGAATACTAGCGAAATTCATAACTTCTTCATTATTAATTGAAAAATTACGATTCTTATCATTTTGGAATCCTAAAAATATGTATTATTTGTTAAAAATATCAAACTTGCTGTTTGAATTATTTTTATAAAAAGTTTTTATAAACTCCGTTTAATTAGCGTATAACTCGTTTTTAACGTAACTTTTTCGTTATTAATCCGTTTAACAAGTTTCTTACTTTTTCGGAATCGTCATGAAATGTATTATCTTATAAAAATATAAAATAAGTATATTTTTATAACACTTAGGACAGAATGTTTACATAACTTTCATAAGTTCATTTTTGACCTTATTTTTATGTTTTACCACTTTATACTTTTTACATAATAACCATAAGTGTACATATTTTCTTATCATGATATAACCTTATTTTAATGATCTTATAACCTTAATATAAGTCCATAATTAACCTTAACTTGTCTTAAGTATTTCTTTAACTTGAAACATATTATGAGATCATAAAAACCCTAATTACCCCATAATCATTTTTACACCAAAATAACTTGATACAATATTTTCTCATCCTTTTTAGTGTGATATAAGTAATAACACCACATGTATATAAGTGTATAAAATGATCATTTCAAGTATAAACTCCATTTTTATGATAAAATCCTAAATGGTGATTTAAGCTAACATAGAATAAACATATGCATGAAATGAAAATTATAAGAACATAAAGGGTTCTAGTAGACCTTATGATGTGTGATGATGATGATAATCAAGTGCTAAACCCTTGTTTAGCCACAAAACCAAAGCTTGCAAGATGAAACCCTAGATTAGGTTTAGAAAACCCTAATCTTTCCTTTCTTGATTAATACTTGAAAAAGGTTAGCCAATGCTTGGGATCACCTTAGAATATCTTAGAATGGATGTGTATAGGAGTGTATGGGTTGTAGAAAAATTGATATGGATTTGGTTGGGTGCTTGGTGTATGCCGTAGCATATAGAGAGGAAAAAGGAAGGATTTTGTTTGATTTTTGGTCAAGTGTTTATGTGTATGTGTTCTCTTACTAGTAATGCATGTATATAAGATATAGATGGTCAAAAAGATTGCAATAGTGGTCAAGAACACAATGAGGGTCTTAAGGGTCTTGGTTTTGGTCAAAGAAACAAAGAAAGATAGGTTTTAATGAGTTAGATGTTGTACAAGACCATGTGGTGAATTTTTTTCTTATTTCTTTGTATTATTTGCCAAGAATTCGGCATAATAGAGCTATACATGATATATTTGAGTAAATTTTATGTATTGGGTATAAAAGTGGGTATTTGTTGAAGCGTAGAAAAGTTTTTGTGGTTCCGGGTATGCCTAAACTTAATTTATCGCGAAACGTATACACTTTACGTAACCGATAAAAATAAAATGAACAAAGTTAATAATTATTCTCAAAATAATTACTTAACCCTTGCTTGATGTAAACATTTAATTGTTTGATGCCCGTTTACATTGAACGCTAATTTTTAGCTTACGCGATTTTACTTAATACATGAAATTAAAAGCAAACGCGTACAATACTAAAAATAAATATTAGGTTTATCGACGTCGTCAATGACTTGAAAACACAGGGTGTTATAGACTTCCCCCGTTAAACGAGCCTTGTCCTCAAGGCTCATGATGCAGCACTTGACGACGGTGTGGTCTTGGTGAAGAGGTGTGGGTATTTCTTCTTGAATTGGTCTTCACGTTCCCACGTGAACTCAGGACCTCTCTTGGAGTTCCATCGAACCTTGACTAATGGGATCCGACTTTGCTTCAACCGTTTAACTTCACGACCCACTATTTCTAATGGTTCCTCAACAAAATGAAGCTTGTCATCAAGATGAAGTCCATCCAACGGAACGGCTAATGGTTCGTCGGCATGACACTTTTTCAGATTAGATACATGAAACGTATTATGAACTCTGCTCAACTCTTCTGGAAGTTCAAGCTTGTAAGCAACTTCTCCAACCCTTTCTATCACCTTAAAAGGTCCAACATACCTAGGGTTTAACTTCCCCCGTTTGCCAAAACGCACGACCCCTTTCCAAGGCGAAACTTTAAGCATAACTTTATCCCCGACTTGGAATTCCATTGGTTTACGTTTCAAGTCAGCGTAACTCTTCTGTCGATCACGAGCGGCTTGCATCCTTTGCTTGATCTGGATGATTTTCTCAGTGGTCTCTTGAATTAGTTCTGGACCGAGTATTTGAGCTTCTCCAACTTCAGTCCAACAAACAGGTGAACGACACTTTCGACCATAAAGTGCTTCGAATGGTGCGGCCTTGATGCTAGCGTGATAGCTATTGTTATATGAGAACTCGACTAATGGCAAATGGTTAACCCAACCCTTTCCAAAGTCGATCGCACAAGCACGCAAAAAGCCACGTAACATATCCCTCGAGAGTTTGAATGGTCCTCTTCGCTTTGCCGTCTGTTATGGATGGTACAGATACTCCATATCTAAATTTGTACCCAAAGCGTTTTGAAGTGACCTCCATAAATTTGATGCGAATATCGGGTCACGGTCGCAAATGATTAAGACGGGTATTCCATGCCTCGTGACCACCTCCTTTAGGTACAATCTTAACAAGTTTTATCTAGAAGAGACCAAGTCTCTATAATTAGGTGTAAAAGCATTGCAGACTTATGATCCGGTCAACGATCCACCCAAATTGTGTCCATAAGCCTTTGAGACGTACCTTAGAAGCTTCGTGACAAAATCCATAGTGATGTTGTCCCACTTCCATTCGGTATCTTGGGTTGTACCAACAAATCCTGATGGTCCCTTGATGTTCGACAACCGTTGACGATAGCACAGGACAACACTTGCTAACATAGGGGGCTATTGTCGGCTTACATGTTGGGCCACGAATATAGCTTCTTCATATCTTGGTACATTTGTCAGAACCCCGGATTATAGAGTACTTTGATTTGTGGGACTCGTGCATGATTACAGTCCGTAAATCCCCATAACAAGGTAGCCAGCTCCTGCCATTGAGGCACAGGGTTCCATCCGCACGTGGTTCCAACTTTTGTTCTCTAATCGCTTCTGGAAATTTAGCGTTTTCAATCAACATTCCCCCAACGTCTTCACTCTTAATGTTCTCTGGTTTTCGCGCTTCGGTCTGAGCATTTAAGATCTGTTTGGGAAGATTCAAGCTAATAGTCATAACCAAGGCTCGAACTCTTGCGAGGTTCTCGGTCATTCTGCTCAAACACAGCAACGACATTTTTGCTTTCCTCGTGAAACGAATATCGCAATCGTAATCACTTAGCAACTCTAACCATCGGCGTTGCCTCATGTTCAACTCTTTTTGATCTAAAATGTGTTGCAAACTCTTGTGATCGGTGAACACCGTACACTTAGTTCCATATAAATAATGTCTCCAGATCTTGAGAGCGAACACCACTGCACCAAGTTCTAAATCATGAGTCGTATAGTTCTTCTCATGAATCTTCAACTGGCGTGATGCATAAGAAATCACTTTTTCTCTCTGCATCAACACAGCGCCCAAACCCTTCTTTGAAGCGTCACAGTATGCGACGAAATCTTCGTCCTTCTTCAGGTAATGCAAGATTGTGCAACGCATAACTTTGCTTCAACAGTTGTAAAGCTGCTTCTTGTTTATCGCCCCACTCAAACTTGACCTTCTTTTGAGTAAGCTTAGTCATTGGTTTGGCGATCTTTGAAAACCCTTCAATGAATCTTCGGTAATACCCAGCAAGACCTAAAAATTGATGAATCTCTGTTGGTGACTTAGGAGATGTCCAATATTTAATGGATTCAATCTTGGCTGGATCTACATAAATTCCTTCACTATCGATTACGTGACCGAGGAACTGTACCTTGGGAATCCAAAATTCACATTTGGAAAACTTGGCATACAACTCCTCTTTCTTAAGCAATTCTAAGATTAGCTTAAGATGTTCTTCATGTTCTTTCTTGTTCTTCGAATATATCAGAATATCGTCAATAAAGACAATTACGAATTTATCCAGATATGGTTTGCATACCCGATTCATAAGGTCCATGAATACGGCAGGTGCGTTTGTCAAACCAAATGGCATAACTTGAAATTCGTAATGGCCATAACGAGTTCTGAAGGCAGTCTTCGGAATGTCTTCTTCTCGAACCCTTAATTGGTGATAACCTGACCTTAGGTCAATTTTCGAGTAGACACTCGACCCTTGGAGCTGATCAAATAAATCATCAATTCTTGGGAGCGGATAACGGTTCTTCACCGTTAGTTTATTCAATTCCCGGTAATCAATGCACATCCGGAATGACCCGTCTTTCTTCTTGACAAACAAGACCGGAGCTCCCCAAGGTGAGGAACTGGGTCTTATAAAGCCTTTGTCGGATAGCTCTTTCAGTTGCTCAGATAACTCTTTCATTTCGGAAGGCGCCAATCGATAAGGTGCCCGTGCTACAGGTGCAGCACCAGGTACCAAATCAATTTGAAACTCCACTTGTCGAGTCGGAGGAAGACCCGGCAAGTCCTCAGGAAATACTTCGGGAAAGTATTGAACTATTTGTACGTCCTCAAGTCGCTTCTCCTTCGACTTGTCTTCAACTTCTTTTGCAGTGATATGTGCCAGAAAGATAGGAAATCCTTTTTCCATGTACTTCTGCGCTTTAGTGCACGAAATGATGTTTAATCGTGTCACACTTCCCTGAGTACTTCCGTCACCGTGTATGATTAAGGTTTTATTTCTCCAGGGAATGCGAACAATCTTCTCAGCACACACAATGACCGCTTGGTAATTCGACAACCAATCCATACAGATTATAGCATCGAAACTAGGCATTAAGTTTATGTTGAATGGGTGGTTTAAGAGATTCTCTAATGGCGAGCAAATTCGATAGCGAAATTGTCTTAGGGCGACTAGTAATGTGTCTTGGCTTCTCGGCTTAGGATTTGGTATAAGATGATGCCAACTTTATAGTAAGACGGAGTGAAGGTCTGCTTAGTTGATATGGTTACTAATTCGATTTCTAAAAGTAAACGCGTTCTATGAATACGCACACAAAACATGATATAAGTAGAAAATTGTTTCCTTAACAAGAGGTTTTTAGAGTGACTACTCTCAGCACGGCATGGTACCTTCCTGAATTATACATAGTTGATCAGGCCATGTATAATTGAGGACTAACGATGCATTGCTCATTTTCGTCAAAATAGCGTTATAATTTCATGATATTCGAGAGAGTAGTTCGTAAGAGTAAGTAAGGAACCTAAGTTAATATTGACGAAATCCTCATAATAGATAATTTGAAATCATTCGTACAACTGAGATTTAAGGGAAATACAACGAGAATTCCTAAGGAAATAAAGTTTAAGATAGTTCCAACTTATTGTTTGCTAGGCAAGGCGAGCCAACTTTCTCTTTTAAGCTTCGATCCCATCCTTAATGTTGTTAGGGCCTTGATCGGTTTCTCCTTCTCTTAAGGTATGCACCACTCCATGTGCTCCAGTACCACACATTTGGTTTTGTGACTATGGTTTTTCTTTCGGTACAAAGGCAATCCCTCTTGTAGTCCCCCTGATTCCCACATTTCCATGCAATTACAGGCCTTTTGACTTGTCCCGAGGCCTCTTTGGTGGTTAATAGTATTGTCGTTTGGTAGGTCTCCTAACATAACGGACCAGATGCCCCCTATGTTTGCCCCTGTGGCTTTGGGAGAGACATGACATCATGATGATAGTTGCAATTAGGACACAAAGTCTTGGACCCGCCGTAATAATTCTTCTCCCTTTGCCCGATGATAGCGTAAGCTTTGCCTATAGCCTCTTTTCTCTGTTGTTGGTTCAGATTGTCCTTTGAAGTGTTATTCAACTTCCTCTTTTTCACTAGCCTGGCGTTTTGGAAAGAGTGTTGAGATCTTTTTGTCCACATTTTCGAAACTTCACTATTGGACACTTACTCCTTGGAGTTATCCCAGACGTCACACTGCAAAACAGTTGTGAGTTGTGGAAATCCTAGCAGCAGTAGGATTCCTACACTCTCGGGTCATGTGACCAACCTTCTTGCAATTCCCGCTCTTCACAGTACATTGCCCATTGTGGTTATCTTCCACTAACCTCTGTTGTTAGCATTCTCTACGTACCTTGTATTCTGTTTTTCGATTCGACCTATTGGCTACGGGCCATGTTTGTTTTTTGTCTCAAAAAGGCAATAGCCTCGATAGCATTATCCACTCGCTGGGCTACAACCCGCTCAATTTCCTCAACACTCATCCCTTGATTAACAGTTTTCATCGTTTCCTGAAAATCACAGGGAACAATAATGTATATGAAGTTTTATTAAGGGAATATCATAACACACGTGATCCCAACAAGTAGTTAAGGGTGAGACCACTTATGGCATGAGATAGAAGATAACAGCAACCATGACAGAAAATAAATCCCCCTCGAACAGTAGCAAAGGAATCATAACAACAACGTAAGTTAAACTTAATACTTCATTTTTATACATGAGTAAAAGAAGAATAAGCTTTTTATAACACGACCAACCGAGTGTTACACAAAGTTTAGTGGAATACAAAATAAGCAACACAGACACTCTATTTGTCCATGGCAGGTGCCTCCACAAGAATTCAAGATGCTAGACTCTTATGTTCTCTCTTTAAGTGACTCAACATTCTCTGGTGTTGGTGATGATTTAAGGTAGTGCAGCAGCAAACTCGGTAATTAGCCTTCCTTGGTAGATGGTGACGTGAGATATGGTGTTAAATAGACAACCATACTATATGTGAATTTGGTCCTCAAAAGAGTAAGATGGATATGTGTGGAGAGGTGGGGTGGTGTAGAAGCAGACTCTATCAGTCTCAAATGCCTCTGTATTCTCAGCTTGAGGGGACAGGATCATCTGTAGGTAGCAGTAGAATGGGTCAGCCGAAAGCTAGATTTGCTCCTGCCTCCTCCTTGTCCTCCTGCATCCTTCTCAACATCATCAACATCGGTTGTCATCATCAGATTTACTTAAACATCAGAATTGTCCTCCTTCATTGGCAGATAGTCCGCAGATCCTCCTCAGGGTCTCCTTATCCTCTTCCGGATCGAATCACAATGTTAGCCCTGGTGATAGGGCTGTATGTGAGGCATCACAGAAAGAGGCTGATCCTTCATTAAGTCCCTCTGCTCCCTCATCAGAAGCTTACTGGAATCTCTATGGCTCGGAATTAATATAAATAAATATGTAGGTAACCATCGATAATGAGAACATAACTGCTTGCAACGAGCAAAACTTAACTTATATAAATATATTATATAAGGCTGGTATGGTAAATATGAGTATGCACTTATGGCATAAATGAATGATGGTAAGGTATCATATTCGATAGCTACTGATTAGGATGCGCTTAGAGACCACTTAGCTTATCATACTACCATTGCCTGAAGAAATAAACCCCTATTTATATAAATAGCTCTATACAATAATTGCTAGAGTGATGCGAAAGAATGCAAACACCTCTTTGAATATATACACGAACCCTCAAAGTAATGAAACGTACTATAATATAAACACGTATATCAATTATGAATGCATCTAGTCCCGCACAAAGCAATCAACTAGTATGCCATTTAGCTCTATAAAACTAACTAATGCAAACACTATGTGAGTTCCCAAAAAAACCCTTTTTATGAAATGCCAAGTTTGAAAATGGTTATAGTCCAGCAAAAACATTATGACCTGGTTCTCTATAACCTTGGCTCATGATACCAATTCTGTAACACCCCCAAATTGGGTTGCAGCGGAATAAGGGTCCGGGGCGTTTAACTATCAATGATCAATAGCACAATGATATATACGAGACGACACAAAAAGTACCGTTTAAAATGAAACATTGGATTTAATTGAAAGAGTTATACTAAAGCATATAGACTTTTTTACATGTGTCCATTGTTGATATTACTAAAGTTGACAATGACCTTTCCCAAATATGAGCACCTAAATCTTTTAAGCGTGCAATCCAAAATATAACCCAAGTGCATCCTTTGCATCCCATGCCTATTGATCTCCCTGAAAACTTGCTTAACAAACGTCAACAAAGTGTGTTGTGAATTCATAGTTTGATAAAACATAATATGCAGGAACCGCAAGACTTTTTGAGTGATAAATCAACACATCAGTTCTCACAAACTAGATTACATTTACACTAAGCTCATGACACAGAAGCTCGACGAACTTATCCTTGCAATAAACTAGAAATTGCAAATTTTTTGCCCCGAATTAGATGTTCGACCCGAAAACAGCTAATTCGACATGCTAAAAGACGTTCGAGTCTTGGTGATATTCAACTTCACCCTAACGGGGAGGGTCGTTTCCCGAATAGATCAATTAAATAACATTCAGCGCTCACATAATGTAATTCCAACTACATATATCAATTGACAGTTCATGAATAAAGGGGCTCACTTGGGTTTATCGACTACTTTAGCAACAGTAATCCAATACTTGCGACCAAATTTGTAAAACAAAGCATGTTTCCACCCCATAATTATAAATCATTGAAATCGTAAAAATGTGGGGCTATGAACTCACCTTGAGTTCAGATAATCCAAATATCGCAGATAAAGCGTCACGTAAAAGATCGAATGCAACCTAAATTATCATAGGTACGTGTTGTATTTTAGATACCGAGTACTTGAATATAGATCATATAGTTGTTACATCGTACTATCGTCCTCTATCATAATTAAAGAGGTCATGACATGACGTTCGAGGAGTTAGGACACTTTAAATCGTAAATCCAACAACTCGTCGAAACGCCATCCGAAGAGGCCTCATTATGAAACTCCCTAGTAATATAGTACTTGGATAACCACATAATATTCTATATAGCTCAATCACCAACTAATGGTTTTGGAAAAATTGTTTAATAAGTTTAAAACTTTTACATTTACCGTTTAGTAAACTAGCATAACTTGAATGCGTTTTAAAGCCCGAATCTCGAGCGTTTCTTATGCCCATCTTTTCGTATTAGGAACGGTTTTTATCAAATTTGGACATTTTCGATATTTATCGCCTCTGGTGAACAGTAACATTACTGTTCACATCATAGACGTGACTTTTAATAAAATCGTATTCGTCGTCCGTAAAACCCGTAAACTGTCCGTAATTTATTCGTTAATAGCTCCGTTTTAATGATTCTTTCTAGGACGTCCTCATTTTTGAAAGTTCTATATTTTATGAGGTTTAAAAAAATATAACTTCTGTAATGAATATTAACGTATCTATAACATAAGTTTTATAAAAGTATTAATTGTCGTAAACTCGCGAAATTCATAACTCATTCGTTATTAATTGAAAAATTACGATTCTTATCATTTTGGAATCCTAAAAATATGTATTATTTGTTAAAAATATTAACCCTTGCTGTTTATAATTTTTATAAAAATGTTTTTATAAAAATTTACTTACGACTTCGTTTATTAACGTATAACTCGTTTTTAACGTAACTTTTTCGTTATTAATCCGTTTAACAAGTTTCTTACTTTTTCGGAATCGTCGTGAAATGTATTATCTTATAAAAATATAAAATGAGTATGTAAAAATTCGAATTTGGGACAGAATGTTTGCTTAAGCTTGTTGACTCCATTTGTAACCTTTTCTTTATACTTTACTACTTTTGTATTTTATCACAAGTCTCATATATCATATATATTATAAATCATACATATATTATCACTTACTTGTCCATAATAGTCCTATGAGTCCAAGTTAACAAGGTTTAACTAATCCATGATAATACTTAAAATTAAACTTACTTAAGAATCTCTAATTTACTAATTTTGTAATAACATTTTTTATGACATAACCAAAATGGGAACAAGTTATTTTCTTTCCATATGACCTTATTTTAGTGTTCTAATAACATGATTAAAAGTCCATAATCAATCTTAACTTGTCTTATGTATTTCTTTAAGTTTTAAACATTTTTATGGAAGTTATGAAAACCCTAATTAATCCATAATCATGTTTACACCAAAACCATATGATACAACATTTTCTCATCCTTTTTAACATGATGTAAGTAATAACACAATATATATATAAGTGTGTAAAATGATCATTTCAAGTATATACTTCATTTTCATGAATAAAACCTAAATGGTGATATAAGCTAAATAGAATGATCATATGCATAATAATGATAATTATAAAAACATAAAGAGTTTAAATGGACCTTATGAGGTATGATGATGATGATGTACAAGTACTAAACCCTTGTTTAGCCACAAAAACCAAGCTTGCACTAATAAACCCTTACTTTCTTAATGGAAACCCTAACTTTCTTTTCTTTGAGAAATACTTGGAAATGGTGATTCAATGCTTGCAAATGCCTTAGTATATCTTAGAATAGGTGTATATAGAAGTGTATGGATTGTAGAAAATTTTGTATGGATTTGGTTGGGATACTTGTTTGAGCCGTGACTCATTATGTGGCCAAAAGAGAGTATTTGTTTGATTTTTTTTGTTAAGAGTTATGCATATAAAGAGAAACAACTCTTATGTAATGTATAAGTATGGTGCAAGTAATGGGTTTTCTAAGTAGTTCAAAGTAAGTGCATAGGTAATGGATTCTTAGATTTGGTATGGCCACAAGACTTAAATAAGGACAAGTAGGTTTATACATACATGAAGTAATTGGTACTTATATTGTTTGACCAATGTTCAAGTCTTATGACTTTTTTCCTGTATATATTTGTATATGATGCAAGAAAAATACGGCAAAAACAAAGATATACCTTATATATTTATGAATTTTTATTGATATTGGGAATAAAATAGGTATTTGTATGAAGCGTAGGAAAGGTATTTTGGGGTTTCCGGGTAGTGCCGTAAACGCAATTTAATCGCGAAAAACGTATACACTTTACAGATCCGATAAAAATAAAATGAACAAAGTTAATAATTATCCTTAAAAAATTATATAACCTATAACCCATGCTTGATGTAAACATTTTAATTGCTTTGATGCCGTTTACATGAACGCTAATTTTTAGCTTACGCGATTTAAACTTAATTCATAAAATTACAAGCAAACGCGTACAATACTAAAAATAAATAGCATAGTTATTGACGTCGCCAAAGACTTGAAAACACAGGGTGTTATACAACTCTTCCGGATGAAGGAGTTATGGTCAATTTACGATCATGGGTCAAATCTGGACCTTTGAATATAAAACGTGTTAATCTCCAAATTTTTGAACTAAAAGTTTGGGTTTTAAAGCATGAATCAGTACTAGACACATAAGAAAGACTCCAGCACTTGGCCTCACATTCATAGCTATTTTAGATTAAGAATTATGCACTTTTCCGTAAGGGATAGAAGTTCAGCCAACTTTCTGGTTTGACCTTCGGTTAGTAAAAATCCATTTCCCATGGATTGGTGAATGGTATGATTGATTGGCCAAATGTTTTGAAAACTAGACTTAAGTGGCTTTCCAGGGGTGAAAGCCTCATTGTTGTATCTTTTATAGGTTAAGAGATACGATGGTGTGAAGTTGACTAAAATCTGGAAATTGAGTTTTCTGTTTTGAGTTTCAGTTAGTAAAATGAACTTTTCTCTTAAATGGCAAACAATTGGAATGATTGGCTTAATGTTCTGGAAAGTAGACTCCAAGGGCTTTCTAGAGGTGAAAGCCTCACTTTCATAGCCTTAATGGTTTGAGAGCAATGCTCTCATGAATCTGACCCAAACCAGAAAATAGACTTTTACGTCTAGTTTTAGAAAAATAAAAGTGCGACCACTTAGTAAAAGTTAAGATTGGATAAGCGATACTTAGTAGACTTTTAATTGAGTGTAAGTACAGGTCCTACATCTAATTTAGAGATAGAAACACCTTGGTTAAATCTCGGTTCAATGATGCACATGTTTTGCATTTTTATAAACAAGTTATTATATAACTATGTATAAGTATTGGAATACTTTATAACATTATGTCGCGACTTGTTATGTAGGTCCTGAATAATTTCTTGGAGTTTCTCGTGGTCTCGATTTCTCGATTGCTCTCTAATTATTCTTTACTTGAGAGTTCATAGCCCCAAGCCTTTACAATTAACTAATTTATTGAAAACCCGCGGAAGGGAATACATGCATGTTTTAAAAATTGAACACAATGATTTGTTGGTATCTGGACCTTTCCTGAATTATATTTTGCAAATGAGTACCTATCGCATATAGTCCCTAATTTTCATGAACTGCTTATTGCTATGGATAGTGAGCCTTAATACAATTTGTATAGAACTGATTGGGGCGTGACATCCCCCGTCCGGGGTCCTGGATCCATTGTGGAACACCCTTAAACGGACGATTTGTGATTAGATAAATGGATGTATATTAGCAATGAATTACCTCGAGTAGGGGCAAAGAAAAATAGTATATTTCATATGTAATTTATTACATATGGTGTTGATGTAACGCTTCGGGGTCATTAGCTCGTGCAAATATTTATATAACTTGTTTGATCCACAATGTTATAAGATGATGTATAAAAAATAAACTTATTGTTCATACTATGGTTTAAGAAAAACTCTATGATTCACTCACATTATTGTTAACTTTTGTAGCAATGTTTTTCTCTCAGGTAATCAAGATAATGACTGACTTAGGAGCAGCACGATGGTGGATCATTGCGTGGATCTATGTTTTGAACTTTTAAATATCCCCATGTAAAAATTTTTATGATACAATTTGAGGAAATTTATGGAACCTGATCTTTTGATGGGTGACAGTTTAATGGTACAATGGTTTACACCATATGATGAATATGGGATATTGTTCAAACTTTTTATTTTTGGACCAATGTATTACACGTCCTCTTTTGAGTCGTTCCCTTTGAATTACTGGTGATTGTGCTAGGAAGTAACACCCGTATATGTTCCGCTGCGCTATCCCGAAAATGGGGGTGTTACAGAAATCTCAAACAGAAAGGATAACATACACAAAAGTTTTTGGTTGGTTTAATTGTTCTTAAATGTTTTATAGGCTTGTATTTTTAGATCTATTGAATATGTGGTTACGAAAAAGGTTATTTATCACTTATTTGAAGGTGAAGTGGAATTGTTTGGGCTTGTGGTCTTATCATACTCTTAAAAGTTGGTATGTTACAACTCTATGAAAAACTTGGTTCCGTAGCTATAAAAATGATGTGACGAAGACTTGTTAGAATCTAGCAAAGGTGTGTGATTTTTTTTTATGGTGCTCAATGCGTCAATATATTTGCTAAGACTTAGTACTCAGTTAGAGCTCATAAGAGATGATGATTTTTGTCAATAGTTGGGTCGATCTACTGTATATTTCACAGATTTATTTATAAGTTTTGGGATGTCACGAGGATAGGTACAGAGACATAACACACAAGTTTTGGATATTGTACTTCAGCATCAAATTTGTAATACATAGTTTTTCTTCATCAGTAATCATTACATATAGCCTACAAATTAAAAGATTCAAGAAAAAAGTCTAACAATGGGTGTCAGGAAGCTAAAGTTAAAATAGTTAACCATATTACATCAACAATTGAGTTAAAGGTTTTTTGTTCTACGCTAATGCATTGTATACTACTGGCTAAGTGTGAGTTTCTAGTACTCAAGTTTATTTCTTATTGGCTTAATGGTGGGGTAATTGAGGAGTTAGAAGGCATGGATTAGAAATGGTGATATTGGTTTTTGTGGTATTGGTGTTTTTGGGGGTTTGGTGTCAAGATCAAAGTTGCTTATATGCCATATGTCCCCTAATTGGATTATGACAAAAAGTGGAAGAAAGAGGTTTCAACAGGATGTGCAACTTGTAGATCCTTGGTGTGGCATGGTATAAAGGAAATCTGAATTAAGAAGATTTTTTTTTCATTCAGAGAGATGATTGCATCTCAACTTCAGGGGAAGCTTTGGCTTTATGATGAAGTTCGTACACGACTTTGTTTTTTCATCATCAAGTAGGGGAAGATTGTTGGGATTCTTAATTTGATGAGACAAAGTGAATAAAAGAATAAAACAAAAGGACTTAAATGCAAATTTGGAATTCTTCAAAAAGATTTAAGATTTTGAAAGATCTCCTTTTTCAGATAAAAGATATAGAAGATAATATTAAAAGTTAGAAAGATATTATTTGTTCTTATCCTTTGTAAGCCTTGAAATCTCTCTATATAAAAAGACTCATAGGCGTGTAGTTTTGTGTGCACAGAAAATGTAGTCTACTAAAGGGGTGTGTGTGTGTGTCTAGGCGTATGGTATATAGTAGACACATAGAGTTTATGTGGTTTAGCCTCAAGGATCTTATGATTCCTTGTTATAGTGTAGATAACACGTTCTAGAGTTGATCGTCTAGAATTGGGGCTTGTATGGAAACTTATGAATGAAAAATCTTGTTCAATAACAATTGTCTTCATTATATTCCGTTGCATAATTGGTATCATTGTTATTGTTTATCCTAGATATAAGATCTAAACAATCTGAGCTTAAATGATTCTTTAGTTTTCACAGTATGCGGTAAGATTAACTAGACCCGATGTTGCCTTTGAGCAAAATTTGTGTAGTCGATTTTAGCAAAACCTAGGTGAAGTTCATTGGACTACTGTGAAATATATTCTTAAGTATTTGAGGAATACTAAAGATATGGTTCTTGTTTATGGGGGAAAACATAAAACCGAGCTGAAAGTTACTTGCTCTGCTGATGCTGGTTTTCAGACTAATAAGGATGATACCAAATCTTAATCGGGTGATTTTTCATGGTGGAGCCATGGACTGGAAGAGTGATAAGCAAAGAACTATTGCTATGTCTTCTACAGAAGCCGAGTACATTGCTGCTGTTGAAGCATCAATAGAAGCTGTTTGGATGAGGAAATTTATTGATGGACTTAGAGATCTCATTCCATCAAATAAAAGATGTTGATCCCACTTGAATAGATCTTGAATTCCTTAGCTTGTGTAAGGTTTAGTTATGCTAGATAAATCCAACACAACTATGATAGAAACTTTGTAAAATATATCAAAGATTATACGGAATCTAATCTTTGATCAATAAACAGTAACACAAGATCACAATTCAACAAACAATAAAAGCTCTAATATTATTAAGAATAATACGAATACTCTCCTAGTATTAGGGTTATAAAACCTTGAAGCTATGAATAACACTTATCAAATCATAAAAACACATTAAACTCTATACCCTAGGACCTCCTTTTATACACCAAGGAGTCCTAGTCGATTTACAATATATTCCTAAGACTTAGAATATTCTCTATGATCTATTCTATAAATAACTAATACTTATCACGTAAGTAATCTTGATCTCCAAACAATCTTTATCCTTTCTTCTGTCTTTATCCTTTCTCTGACAGTAGAAACTCTTTCAGCAGTCTTAATCTTTGAGCAGTAGTAACTTATACACCAGCAACATTAACTGAGCACAAGCAGTAGTAACTACTTAGAATATTTTCTTCAATCTTCACCAGCAGTACTAACTTTACACTAGCAGCACTAACTTTATACTAGCAGTACTAATATATACTAACAGTAGTAACTGTGAACTAGCAGTACTAACTTTATACTAGCAGCACTAACTACTTAGCATATTTTTCATTAAAGTTAATGAACAACACTAACTTTAGCTTAGCAGCAGTAACACAAACCTGAGCAGCAGTAACTCTAAGATCATCAAGAAGTCTTTTAATCCCAACAATCCTCCCCTAAACTTGATATTCTTCTTCAAAATCTCAAGTTTCTTCATTGAAAGCTTCATTAATCACCAGGAGGATGCTTCCAAACACTTCATTGATTCTTAAGCTGTTTTGTGAGAAGTTTAAGAAGCTGATATGCCATTTCATTTAAATAATCAACCTGAAGCTTCTTGTTCAGCATATCTGTAATTGTAGATGGTAACATCTGATGTAGTGTGTGATTTGTAAGTGGATAGATCTTCTCAACCAACAGATAAAATGGTATGGACTGTATTGTTACACAATGAACTCCACAAGAATCATAAAGCCTCCAGTTCAGTACTTTAACTAAATGTTGTTGATTCTTCCATACATTATCTTCAACATGATGTTCAAACATGGTCTTCAAATAATGAAGTAACAAATTATCCATGTAATTCACTAACTTTCTGTCTTCTTAAAATCTAGCTTTAACTATACTCTTAAAGAACTTCCTTCCAAAGGTCTTCTCTGTCAAAGTTTTTAAGCATCTTCTTTCTAAAAGTTAAAGACAATCTGAGACTTAAACCAATCTTCTCTGATAATTTGGAAATTAGATTTTTTCTCCTTCCCTTCTTGTAGAATCTTGTAGTCAACAATGGTTTGGAAAATTTTGATAGAGTAGAGGTGTAAGCATCATAGTATTACCATCATCCTCTAACACTGAAACTATTTTTAAAAAAAAAACATTCCTTAAGCTCATCAGACCTTTGTCTTCTTCCACTTTCCTCCTCCTGCTATCTAAGCTTTCTCTTGGTCCAGCTCTTCTCTCCTACTGCTCCTCTTTTTAAACTACTCTCCTGTTGTGCCTATCTCTGCCCTATTAGGCTTTTTTAATTCTCTCCAGCTCTATTTTTTTTGTGACCTTCTTGAACTCTCTTCCCCACCAACTCAGTTCTGTAGACAACAAAGGTATTCACACCTTTTCATTGCTTTTTTTCAAACAATATCTTGAATATTAGCAAAGGACTTGGTTCTTCCACACATTTAGGCTTCCATCCTTCCTGTTTTCCAGATAAGTACACTGATACTCCTTCGTTGAGACTCTGTGGTGGTGTTTGTTCCTCTTTACGCTTCTGCTCTCTATAGGCTACAAAAATGTTTTTTCTCTCTTTTGTTCTAAAATTGTACAAAATAATCTTGGCCTTTTCTTTCATCAGTCAATTCCTTCATGCTCTTGAGCTTGTAGTCTTTTTTTTTTTTTTTTTTTTGAGCCAACTGTAATCCAAAGCTTCAAAACTTTTTAAGAAAGCCTGAAAATCATCCCATTCTTTAGTCAAGGCAACATTGGCTTCATCCTTTTCCCTTGCAAGTCTTTCTTCTTCATCAAATTCAGTTTGTAATCTTTTAGCAGTTTCTTCATCAAAACTAATTTGATCTTTCTTTTTCATAGGGCTTTTTTCCAGGTTCTACTAACTAAACTCCCATTTTCAATGTGCCTTAGAATTTCATACTAATCATACTTCGCTATCAACAACATATTACACTAGACGCCGCAAGTTTCAATCCATTTCGTCACATATATACATATTTACCAAAATCAATCAAGTAATAGAAATAATCGAAATAAGCATCAAAGCAAAAGCTCACAATGCTATACTGAGCAACGTCGGAAAATAAAAAGGTTCTCGACTCGTCCCTCTCGCTTCATAGCCGTGGCTCACCCTCACCCGAACCAACCCAAAGCCAAACTTTAATCGACCAAATCAACCCAATAACTTTTAATAAATATAACACACATCTTTGTGTCTTGTACCCGGTTCGAACCCACCACCTTCCAATCAAAACCACTTCCTATGACCCTTGCTTGGTTCAAATCATCATTTGGGGGATACTTGAAGGAGTTCTTAAGATTGAAAATCAAAAAAAGAAAAAAAAATGAATTGTGTGATGGTGTTGTAGGTTCGGCAGAAATCATAAGACAAAGAGAAAGAAAAATGAATTTTATAACATGTTAACATGTATATCTATCTCATAAATATCTCAAAATATCTTGTAGATATTTTGGTACCCACTTTTAATTAAACGCGAGCCTTAAACGCGAGCTTTGGCCAAGGTCGAGAAATAAATATGACATGGTTCATAAAATGATATTTTATGATCATAAGAATAATAGCGAGGCACGTCGTAAATTTTACGAAGCTCGAAACGATTAACGAACGCGCGGTCAAATGTCGACTCGCGGAACGTCAATAATAAAAATTATCGAATCTTCTCCAAATTTTTCATAATAAAATACGAAAATATTTATTATCGACAAATAAAATTTTAAATGTCGACACTCGCTCACGGAAACTCGTAAAATAATATTTACGACATCGGGCACGCGATCGTCGTACAATGACCTAAAACACGGGGTGTTATAGTCTTTCCCCGTTAAATGAGCCTTGTCCTCAAGGCTTAAGATGCGGCACTTGACACCGGTGCGGTCTTTGTGAAGAGAGGTGAATATTTCTTTCGAAATTGATCCTTGCATTCTCATGTAAACTCAGGGCCTCGCCTAGAGTTCCATCGAACTTTAACTATTGGGACACGGCTTTGCCTCAACCGTTTGACTTCTCGATCCATGATTTCCGCAGGTTTCTCGACAAACCGAAGCTTGTCATCAAAGTGAAGTTCATCCAACGGAACGGCTAAAAGTTCGTCGGCATAGTACTCCTCATTGGATACATGAAACGTATTGTGAACCCTGCTCAGCTCTTGCGGAAGCCCAAGCTTGTAAGCAATTGATTCAACTTGTTCCAACATCTTGAAAGATCCGACATATCTAGGGTTTAACTTCCCCCGTTTGCCAAAGCGTACTTCTCCTTTCTAAGGCGATACCTTAAGCATACTAGTTGTCAACCAAGTTTAAAACAGGCTTACGCACTCCAATACTCCTCCGCGTCCAACCCTGATGGAAAAGTCACGAAAACAATGTATTCGAAAATGACAAAAAAAGACAATATACGATTCACGCTCTCATCATACAGTAGACATAACTACCTGCACGGAAGCAGTCTCTCAAAAAGAACTACTATAGACACTCGTCCTCTTCAGAAAGATAAATCCTTATGATCAAGATCGCTCAAACTCAGTGAGTGGATCATACAAAACGCGACGCCGATCCTCATCACGACTAAGTCAAACAGACATATCATCTATCGCATCGAGCAACAAATTTCTCCGACCAGCTCATCACAGATAGCGTGATTCAGGACCGAACAAGCGTCGCGAATCACATCATAAGATCACTATCAAACGATACCCAAAAGGATTCCATTATTCCAAAATCTAAAAATACTCATCATAACCAAAATCCAAAACATACATCCCCTCCGGTCTCATTTGATAATGGCCCACCGGTTGCGAACAAAATTCCAGAGTACTCACGACTCTATCAATTGCATTATAGCACTAACACATATTGTCAAAATACAAAACGAAATCAATCACACACACACACATTAGAAGCATCAGAGCTTAAATGCTGATCGTCGAAAATTAACAATATTCAACATTTCCATATGGCGACTAGCACAATCGGCTCGGTCCTATCCCAACACATCATCTTAAAAGCGGAGACTTGAATCATGTCAATCGAGAAATACTCCTTCTCACTAGTCACCGTAGCTGTCTAACCTAACAAACACTCGAGCTCCAAAGACACTGCATTATTGAGGGGGAGCGAGCCACTCAGATCGGGGTGAGAGGACATGCTCACTATGTCGCCGGTGATATCCGTTCTTCTAAGTCTCCAATCAAATCGCCCCTCTTTACGCACTCGAGTCGTCACGTCACGGAGTAAGGATCACGACCCCAATACCGTAGTCAAGCACCGCATAGTCTATTAATCCTTGACGATAAAAAATATTCACTACTATAACCACCACTACCCTCAATAACGGGAAAAGAAAAGAATTTTTCTTCCACGCATCGTGATACAACAATAATAACGCACATTTATGTAGGATGATAGGTCTCTTCTCCATTCATCAAACTCTCAACTTCCTTACTTATGAAACCATATACCACCACAAGAGAACAGATCCCTTACATAAGCTGAGTCTCGTATCAGCATTTTACCTTATGTAACTCCACCATTTAATAAATTTTCTCAAGACTTTCAGGTACGTTTACGTGTCCATGCTCGATGGCACTATATACCTTTTTAATGGATTCCGGTGATTATCGAGTTACCTACCGGTCCCAATCGGATACCATTAAGTCCCACTCATTTTATAAATACCTATTTACATAAGAACTCCAAATGTAGTAAGTTAAGAAGCGATAAAACTTATGGTTCATGGTATACATTTAGTTATTTAACTGAAAAGCTCCCAATCCTTTCAAGAAAAATAAATTATAAATCATCCTACTTAATAATTCCCGGTGCAATACGCGTACTCTCATAACCTTCAAGGTGGTTGACCTGACGATGCATGTGTTCTACTGAGTATGGGACGAATGTTCCAAACTCGTCTTCGAAGACAGGGAGTAAAACTACCCAAAAATACGACTCTAAAGTTCAAGATAGGTAATGAAGTAACCTTGGTAGAGTAAACCAGGTAAAAGTCCGAAGAACCAGTCAACATAGCAATTATCATTATAAATCTCCTATTACAATGTCCCGCCCATTCAAGACTTGTAATACTTAAGATTTCTACATAATCCATGCAAACAGAACTGTGACGGATTTTTGTTTCCATAGCCATTAACATCTACAATCCTCATATTACAAGTCCCGCCCATACAAGACTTGTAATACTTAGATTCATACATAATTCCATGTAAACAAAACTGTGACGGGCTTTGTTAACATAGCAATTATCATATCAATCCTCCTATTACAAGTCCCGCCCATACAAGACTTGTAATACTTAGATTCATACATAATTCCATGTAAACAAAAAAAATTATAACGGTCTCCGTGTAATACAATATAGTATAAAGCTATGAAGAAAAATAATATTCTTAGAGACCATTGTTTAACTTACAATGTCTGAGAACGAAGTGAGACCATTGCGCAACTCACAATGTCTGACGGATAATTGAGACCATTGTGCAACTCACAATGTCTGACATATAATTGAGACCATTGTGCAACTCACAATGTCTGACGTATAATTGAGACCATTGTGCAACTCACAATGTCTGACGTATAATTGAGACCATTGTGCAACTCACAATGTCTGACGTATAATTGAGACCATTGTGCAACTCACAATGTCTGACGTATAATTGAGACCATTGTGCAACTCACAATGTCTTAAAAATATTCTGGTATTTATATAATAACTCTTATATAAATAAGCGTACGATATACGCAAAAGATGTAAGCATATATATTACATATATGTATGTCACGTAAGCACTTAATGCAACACGTAATGTAAGCACATAAGCAAGTAGCGTGTATGCACTTTGAAAATGTTTGATGTGATGCAATGTTTGTAAAAACGGTTATAGTCTAGGGTAAAATATGCAACCTAGTTCTCTATAACCAGTGCTCTGATACCAATCTGTAACACCCCCAAAATCACAACAACGCAGCGGAATACCACTTGGGGTGCTACTTCATAATACACAGCGCTAGATACAAGAGAACGACCTCTAAATGTGTCGTTTGTAAAACAATCTCGTTGATTTTCTGAAATCAAAATAATAGTTTGTCCCATAATTGCATCACCATGAAAAACTTGAATGTAAAGACTCCAATGCACATCAAATAATCCAAGCATCTAATTCACCTGAGAAAAACATGCTTAAAAGTGTCAACATTAAAGTTGGTGAGTTCATAGATTAGTTTAAATATGAATGTAATCCACTGTATCATCACAGTACCATGTAAAAATCCCAAAGATTTATAAAGAATGCACGACACATTTTATGTCACCAAAAGTACCATCTATCCAAAGATGTTATAAAGAATGCAGACACATTATATGTTCCACCAAAAATACCACTCTTATCCAAAGATTTATAAAGCGCGTGCATGACACTTTTATTGTCCCAAAAATGTTCCAAGTATTTATTATGTCAGTGGCGGCCCTATCTAGGTCCCAACGTCAAATCGCGACATGTTTACAAAACGTCGTAATCCCAATGATAGCTATCACTCGAACGGGGTTAGTCAACGTACAATCTATTTTGTACATTCACAGTGACAGGCACGCCATAAATGTTCGTTACCCCGGCGATCGCTAATACAACTCGAAACACAGATCCAGCACTCAGATAAGATCTTATTTCATACAATTCACGCTCACACCGCCAAAGTGAATTGACACTTCATGACCCTTGACGTAGACTTGTATGAAGGGGCCCCCATTCCATGACTTTAAAGTACATGTACTCCCGTTACCGGTGTCCCCTCCAAGAACACCCGGGCAGTAATGTAAAAATATGTACTCCCGTTACCGGTGTCCCCTCCAAGAACACCCGGGCAGTAAATTTAAAAATATGTACACCCGTAACCAGGTGTCCCCTCCAAGAAAACACCGGGGCAGTAATTTTGTTGTTTATCAGTTTAATCAGCCATAGCTAATCTAATCATTTCAAATAAAGCAAGTATGCATTGGTACCAAAAATAAAGTCAAAATAGTGTAACTCATACGAGGCAATGCAATAAGTATGTAAACCAATTTGTAAACAATCATGTAAATGCATTTGTAAACAAGCATGTATCCCCCTCGCGGGTTATAAAACATTCAAAAGATTGAAAAGCGAGGCTAAGAAACTCACATTGATTAAGACGAAACGATCAATTAATCCTATAATCACAACTAATCTGCAACATTCTCTAGGACCACTACCTCTAATTATGTCGTTCGATTACAATATGTATAAAGTAATACTAACGATGAGTACAACGTTACAACTAAACCATTATATATTTATATATATGTTTACATACATATATGTGATGAGAAATCCACTTGCGCATCCTAACCTTAACACTGAGTATATTTTATATACACTATTTTCCATTTGCACTACCCAGACTAACTATAACACTACCAGGAGTAACTATAACACTACCAGTAGTAACTATAACACTACCAGGAGTAACTATAACACTACCAGTAGTAACTATAACACTACCAGGAGTAACCATTATTATACTACCAGGAGTAACTATAACACTACCAGGAGTAACTATAACACTACCAGGAGTAACCATTATTATACTACCAGGAGTAACTATAACACTACCAGGAGTAATGACTTTTATAAAGTATATTTATTTTCTAAGTCTGACCCGACTATAACGACCCACTAAATCACATTTTATCACAACACAAGGTTTCTAAAGAGAATTCATAGCGAAACGATGTACAACTTCTGCAACAACTTCTTAGCGTTTAGCCCGAGACCCAAAAACACTAAAAAAACCCCAACAAAAAATGACCAAAATGCCCACCATTCTGCCGAAAAGTATAACGCAAACGCATACCTGCTTTGCGCGCGTTTTGACCATAGAATGGCGTCTTAACTCTATAAAAACTCACGCAAAGGTTCAAAACGTATTCTTTTGAGAACACAACCTTCCAATTTTTGTTTGAGACCCAAACTCCGACTGAAATGGGCGAAAACCGCCTCGGCATCAGGTCAATGCAGTGTGACAATTACCATACTTCCAAGATTTCCCCGCCTTAAGGCACCCGTTATCACTCGCTTTTAGTCTTAAAGAACCATCGCGTGGAAGTAAAACTACTTCCGAACGACTTTCGTTTTCGGCGAACCAACGGACTCGAAAGTGCCGAAATCGAGCTTTTTTAAAATCCGACTGCAAGCGCCCTTTTATACTAGTGCAAACACACACTGTTTCATATCTCCGTTATTAGGAGTTACACAGACGATCGTAATATGGAAACGCCCATCTAAGCAAAGCCTACCATATTTCTAAGCTAAAATCAAGTTTACCGAATTTCTCGATCCTCGTTTGGCGTGCCAAACTTTCTGCTCACAGTACACTTGTTACAAATTCCGCTAAAATCCGTTTTTGACCCAAAAGCTCATCAAAACTACATCTAACATGACATACAATTTATACTTAGCCCACTTAATCGTTTTTATATCACAATATACTAGACAGCCGCAAGTTTTTAAATCGATTTTCGTCCATATATAATAACCAAACCAATAAGCCAAAATAACCAAACAGGAATGAAAAAATGCTCACAAAGCTTAAAGAATAAGCAAGATCGGAAATAAAAACGTCGGTTCTCCCTTTTGGTTGTTATGCCGCGCTCATCCAACCAACATACCAACCCAAATCAAACAAAACCCAAAATAAAAAATATCAACCCGAATAATGACCAATCAAACAAACCACCTCCTTGTGACCTCTTGCTTGATTCGAACCCACAACCTTGATGTATATCCATTTTTAATACATGGATGATTGAATCTTAACCTCCTAACAATATTTGGTAGCTTAGAAAATCAAAAACACCAAAAGTTAGGGGTGTTTGTTCATTCTGCCTAACCCAAAAAGGAAGAAGGAAAAGAGGAATCAACTAGAACATGGTTCCTACTTGGTTTAGATCATTGTTTAGGTGTTATTTGAGTGTGTTCTTAAGATTGAAAATCAAAAATGAACAATGTGTTGTGGTTGTTTCATTCGGCAGAAACCACAAGAATAATCCAAGAAGAAAAATGGTAACTTGTATATTTATATAATAAATATCTTACAAATATCTTTTAGATATTTTGTAAAATATCTAGTTAATTTAACGTGAGCCTTAAACGCGAGCTTTGGCCAAGGCCGAGAAACAAATACGACATGGTTCATAAAATGATATTTTATGATCATAAGAATAATAGCGAGACACGTCGTAAATTTTACGAAGCTCGAAACGATTAACGAACGCGGGGTCAAACGTCGACTCGCGGAACGTCAAAAATAAAAGTAACCAAATCTTTTCCAAATTTTTCATAATAAATACGAAAATATTTATAGCGACAAATAAAATTTTAAATTCGACACTCGCTTACGAAACTCGTAAAATAATATTACGACATCGGGGCACGCGATCGTCGTACAAATGACCTAAAACAGGGTGTTATAGTCTCCCCCATTAACTGAGCCTTGTCCTCAAGACTGAAGATGTTCACTTGACACCGTGCGGTTTTTGTGAAAGAGGAGGATAACGCTTTCGAAACTTGTTCCTTGCATTCTCATGTAAACTCAGGGCCTCGCCTAAAGTTCCATCAAACTTTAACTATTGGGACACGGCTTTGCCTCAACGTTATGACTTCTCGTCCATGATTCCACAGGTTTCTCGACAAACGAAGCTTGTCACAAAGTGAAGTTTCTTCCACGGAACGCTAAAGATCGACGGCATAGTACTTCCTCAAGTTGGATACATGAAACGTATTGTGAACCCTGCTCAACTCTTGCGGAGGCCCAAGCTTGTAAGCAATGGATTCAACTTGTTCCAACATCTTGAAGGATCCAACATATCTAGGGTTTAACTTCTCCCGTTTGCCAAAGCGTACTTCTCCTTTCTAAGGCGATACCTTAAGCATAACTAGGTTGTCAACTCGAAGTTTTACAGGCTTACGCCTCAATACTCGCCTCGTCCATCCCTGATGGAAAGTCACGAAAAACAAATGGTAACTTATACCAATAAAATCAAAATACGATTTCAACCGCTCTTATCATAAGAGACAAGACACGCCACGGAATCATATCCGATATAAACAAAAATCACGTCGCTCTTAAAAGATAATCCTTAAGACGAATGATCGCTCCAAACTCAGTTGGTGATCATACAAAACGAAGCGTCCCACGCTTATCAAACCATATCAAGCATCGCGAACCAAATCCGAAACAATTTCCGCGGATCGGGACCGAAACAAGCGTCGCGAATCACAATCATAAGATACACTATCTAAACGATACCCAAAAGGTATTCCATTATTCAAAATCCAAAATACTCATCATAACCAAAATCCAAAACATACATCGCCCTCCCGGTCTCATTTGATAATGGACCACCGGTTGCGAACAAAATTCAGAGTACCTCACGACTCAGATCAATTGCATTATAGCACTAACACATATTGTCAAAAGACAAAACGAAATCAATCAAGAAAATAATTGAACATCATGAGCTTAATGCTTGATCGTCGAAAATTAAAAATTCCAACATTTCCATATTGCGACTAGCACAATCGGCTCAGTCCTATCCCAACACATTACATCCTAGATGAATTGAATCATTCAGTCGAGAAAATCACTCACATTCCTACTTCCATACCGCTCGACTTAAGACATTGGCTACTTTGGTCGTTCCTCCAGAATGGGGACGGATGTCACCATTTTTCTAGAGTCTCCAATCAAATCGTTCCTCTTTACGCACTCGAGTCGTCACGTCACAGAGTAAGGATCACTACACCCAACCGTAGGTTAAGCATCACATAGTGTCTTATTTTAATCCTTGACGATAAAAGAATATCACTACTATACCACCACTAGACTCAATAACGGGGAAAAGAAAAGAATTTTCTTCACGGCCATCGGTGGATACAACAATAATAACTCTCATTTGATGTAGGAGAAGTCTTCTCCATTCTTCACTTTCAACTTCCTTTACTTTGGAAACCTTATGACCCCGAGAAGATCTCTTCTCAGTGTCGGTATCAGGTTTCTTGGGTATTCCACCATTTAATAAATTTTCTCAAGACTTTCGGGTACGTATACGTGTCCATGCTCGATGGCACTCTATACCTTTTTTTAACGGATTCCGGAGATTATCGGGTTCCTACTCGTGTCATATCGGATACCATTAAGCCCACTCATTTATAATTCCTTATTTACATAAAGAAGCGTCCAAATTTATGTAAGTAAGAAATGATAAACTTATGGTTCAGTGATTTACAATTTATTTATTTAAATGAAGAGGCGTCCCAATCCTTTCAAATAAAGAAATTATAAATCATCCTACTTAATAATTCCCAATGCAATACGCGTACACACATAACCCTCAAGGTGGTAAATGACATGACGATGCATGTGCTCTAATGAGTATAGGACGAGTGCTTAGAACTCGTCTTCAGAGACGGGGAGTAAAACAATCAGGGAAGATCAACATAGTGCTCAAAATAATTGATGAGTACTCAGTTCCAGTAAATACGATAAAGGTCCTTATGAACTAGTCAACATAGCAATTATCATATCAATCCTCCTATTACAAGTCCCGCCCATACAAGACTTGTAATACTTAGATTCATACATAATTCCATGTAAACAGAACTGTGACGGGTTTTTGTTAACATAGCAATTATCATATCAATCCTCGTATTACAAGTCCCGCCCATACAAGACTTGTAATACTTAGATTCATACATAATTCCATGTAAACAAAATTATAACGGTCTTTGCGTAATACGATATTGTATAAGATTATGAGGAAAATAATTTCAGAGACCATTGCATAACTTACAATGTCTGAGAACGATGAGTGACCATTGTGCAACTCACAATGTCTATGAAGTATTCTGGTATTTATATAACTAACCCTTATATAAACAAACGTACAATATACGTAAATAGAAATGCCAGCATACATATTATATATATGTATAAATCCGGACCGCAATCGATCAAAATATGTATTGCCACTTTATTCAAGGCAACGTACATATACATGAGTGTATAAAACCATGATTACCATTACTCTAAGTTCATGAAACTGATGCACTATGTACCCATCGCAGATGTCCCCTCCAAGGATCATCCGGTCATTAAAGAACATGTACCCATCGGTTCAATTCGCTTAAGCTAATCCGTAATCATTTCAAAAGTAAAAATCATGCATAAATCCGTATACCATAGAACGGATGCACTGTATATATACACACATATATAATTACCACCTATACAAGGTGTCACCCACTTGTTACACAAATAATATACAATCAAGTATACCACATAAAGTATCTAAGGATCAGGACCAACGCACGCGCGGATATCGGACATCGGTGAACGACTCGTGACAAAATTTCCAAAATCAGTTGTAGTCCAAGTTTGAAAAACGACTTAGTTCGCTACAACTCGAGCTCTGATACCAATCTGTAACACCCCCAAAACACGATACGCAGCGGAATAATACATTTGGGGTGCTACTTTATTATACATGCACACGAGTCCTAGTAACATGCCAAAAATACGCTTATTAACAAATTTCATCTCATTAGTTTAAAAGAAATTCAGAGTCACACGATAGGTCCCAAACTATACAAGTCATATCACGACTTTATTTCAAAAATGTTTCATTAATTTATAAACATATGTTCACCGAGCCTTCATTCTTGATATCCGCGTTCCGTCCCATCCAAACTATCTTCATACCTAAACCTGAGAAAAACATGCTTAAAGAGGTCAACATAAAGTTGGTGAATTCATAGATTAGTTTAAGTATGAATGTAAGTTTCAAATTTGAGCTTTTGGAAGGGGATCTTATCTTGGAAGAGATCCCAAGGACTAATACTCTAGCTTATTATTAAGCTAGAGAGCTTGTAGCTGCCTTTATTGTTTCCTTTTGTTTAGCTAAAGGATCAAGTAAGTTTCTCTTTTCATTCTTCTCTAATTTCAGTTTTTATTGCTTAGTCATTGCTTATATGCTTAATATCTTTGCTTATCAATGTTTAAATATCTCTTCTAGTGCTATTTAGTTATGTGTTTTCATCTGTTTTTGCTTAAATAGTTATAGATCATTAGTTACTAATTTCTGTCATAAAAACTCATAAAATCCAAAAATATTAGATTAAATAGTTTAGATCTTAGATAAAGGCTTATTCAGTTGTTTAATCATGATTACTAAGTTTGTTTTAAGCTAGTTTTTATCTTGTATTTAGTATTTGTTCATTAGATTTCTCTTAAAAAGTTTTTCTCAAACCTGTCATAGTCTAAAAGGGGTGTTTGGTTTAGTGCACTCTTGATTTACACTAGCAGTATTAACCAAGTTAGTACTGCTGAACCTTTGCACTACTAGTACTAACTTCCAAGTTAGTACTGCTTTCCAAGTTAGTACTGCTAGTTTAGATTTTGGCTAATTCAGTAGTATTAAGTTAGCTATAGCTTATTATGAATTTAGTTTTAGTTTTCATTTTCTGGCTTATTTCATAGCTTAGTTTTGTTCTTAAAAATCAAATTGCATCAGCAATTCTTTCACTTGAAAGTACTGCTGAACTTTTACACTACCAGTACTAACCTCAGTTAGTACTGCTGTGTTCTTAGCTTAATTTAGAACAGTAATTTTAGGATTTAGTTTATAAAACTTTGTAGAACTTAGGTTTTTATTTAGCTTAAAATAGTTTAAGTCTTTAATTTCATTTTCTAGCTTATTGTCTTAGCTTATTTTTGCTGTCAAAAAGTTAAAAAAGCCAAAAACAGTACTTAGAAACTTTAGGATTAAAATTTGTTAATTTAGCTTATGGATCTAGATTTCCTAGCTTAATTAGATAGATTATAAGTAGTTTGTTAAGTCCTTAAAGTTTTAGAGTCTAGTTTAGCTTATTAAGGTTTTTAGCTTATTTTAATTGTGTATTTCTTTGCTTATTTCCTGAGTTTGCTTATTTCATAATCTATTTCAGTAGCATAAAAGTAGCTTAAGCTTTAATTTCTTTTCATTTATAGATTAAACACATCATAAGCTTTCTAGATCACTTTTCCTTTTTAGATTTAAGCTTAATTTGAGTTTATTATAGCTGTTTTGGTAAAACATAGCCCAAACCCTTAGTTTCTGCAACAGCTTATTAATAAGCTCTTTTTAGAGCTTATCTTTGAGTTTCAGACTATAGTGCTTTTGAATTAGTTGTTCTCCCTAGCTTTCCTTTTACAACTATGACTTCTTTGAGTTTTATTCATTTTATGGTCTTTAAAATTTTCGAAGCGTTATTGGGACTTAATTTGTGATCGGGATAGAATTCTCAGGGTAGATAGTGTAACTTTTCGATCTTAGTTGTTTTTCAGTTAGTCCCTCCGTTGGTTTATTAGTTTCCCCGTTAGTTTCTTAGATCTTTGCACCATTAGTCCATTAGTTAAGTTTTAATTAGTTCAATTAAACTTTTATAAAAGATAAAAATTAGGGCTTTTATTTTCAATAATTTTTTTGTGAAAAATCACTAGTTACATTACCTAGCGCACTATAACCCTTATTGTCTATTGTGAGAATTAAGCCTATCCGTTTCCAATTGCTTACTAAAATTCCACAAAAATATGTGTGTGCCGGTGATGTAGCGAACTTTAGAACTTGGCCTGGTATATCACTCGAGACCTCAATAATAAGTACTATGGATTTAGATGGAGTAACATGCTTGACTGGTAAATTTCTAGGATTAAACCAAATAGCCTTTACATGTCTTATTATTAACTAACTACACTAGTTAGTTAACCCCCGTGTAACCCTTTTACTTACTCTCATTTTTAAAGTATGATACCCCTAGAACAACCTGCTGAGCCATTCCTTTCTTTTTCCTCACCAATAAAAAAATTGTTTCGTTACACCTTTACACCTTAGTCTACCGTGTAGATTAAAGCCTATTTGATCGATGTTGCTAGTTGCTTTTGTGTAAAGTTATGTAGTTCCTGTGTCAAAGTGAAAAATTCTCTGTCTGTAATGGTCAGGAAAATTGCACAATGCAATGGGATGTTTTGTAGCTTGTGTATTTTGCTACCTTCGCAATTATGTATTATGTCCGAAGAAGAAAAGTTTAAAGGAAAAAATCAACCGGATAGATGATGATAGTGAAGACGGTGAATTACACCGAGATTTATGATGTATTGTTAGCAAAAAAAATATATGAGAGAATGATGTATGATAGTCGATTCATTAAGCTTATACTAAAGAAATTATTCGAAAGGATCGACGATGTAAAGTTTTGTAAGAAGTGGCCGATATCACCACTTATTTGTAAAAGTATGTAAAGTTCAGGGATGTAAGGGAAGTTGACCGTGTAACACCCCCAAAAATATGACAACGCAGCGGAATACCACTTGGGGTGCTACTTCATAATACACAGCGCTAGATACAAGAGAACGACCTCTAAATGTGTCGTTTGAAAAGTAATCTCGTTGATTTAATCAAAATCTGAATTTGATATAACAAATGTCCCATAATTGCATCACAATGAAAAGCTTTGAATGTAAAGACTCCAATGCACTTCAAGAAATCCGAGCATATAATTTACCTGAGAAAAACATGCTTAAAAGTGTCAACATTAAAGTTGGTGAGTTCATAGGTTTCTGTAAATACAAACGTTAGTTCCAATAAATGTATCTGCCCACTGTATCATTACAGTGTCATATAAAAACGTTTAATGACTACTGTCTCCCTACAGTATCATAAAATAATTGTGTGACCATTTAAATCCTTAAATGTCCTTCCAAAATGTATGTGTGATTTTTAGAAATCAATTAGCTGTAAAATATGCAAGACCATTTCTATCCCCAAATAGTCCCAAAATGTACGTGTCAAAGTTGGATCACAAATATCCAAAATATGTATTGCCACTTTATTCAAGTGTGTATAAAACCATGATTACCATTACTCTAAGTTCATGAACTGTGACGTAGACTTGTATGTATGCCACTTTATTCAAGGCATAGTAAGAGTGTACCCATCGTAGGTGTTCCCTCCAAGAACACCCGGGCGATAATAAAAGAATATGTTCCCCCGTTACCGGTGTCCCCTCCAAGGACACCCGGGCAATAATAAAAGAATATGTTTCCCCCGTTACCGGTGTCCCCTCCAAGGACACCCGGGCAATAATATGTATATGTGATTGTTGGCCCCGCAGGCGCCAATTCAATCGTAATCCGACATGGTATAACGTTCGTTCCCGGTGATAGCTAGTCACCCGAACGGGGATTGTCAATCCCAAATAGATCTATCTTATAACATTCGCGCTCACCCTCCAAGTGATTTACAGTTCATGCAACCTAAGCTAATCCATAATCATAAAAGTATAGAATGCGTTTACGTTCAAAAAGTAAACCCAGTATTGTATCTCCTCGCGAGATATATAAATGAGTATGTAAACCAAACAGGTAATCAACCATGTAAATGCGTTTGTAAACATGTATGCAGACGAGTTGAAAATGAGCACGTAACGAGTTTAAATCAAACACGTAATTGAATTTGTAACAAGCATGTTCTCACCCCAAAATATATGTAAAACATGTAAAACGTGGGGCTATGAACTCACCTTGATGTTGAAGAACGATTGATAGGTAGGCATCTAATTCACACTATAAATATGTCGTCGATAATACACGTAATAAATACGACCAACGATGCGTACATCTTTAACCAACAAATCATACATATTATATATTAAGGCAGTATATATACATGTGATGAAAAAAACTCCACTTACTCGATCTTTAAACCTTAACCCTTAGTATAAGTTTTGATGTATAAATACTATATTTCCTCCAATCTACCTTATCACAATATCTAAGCTGATAAGCCTCGCGCAAAGTAAAAGATGCCATTACGAACAACTTATCGTGTTTCGTCCGGAAGCAGAAACAGACATCGAAAGTGCTCAAATCGTTTAATTAATTAATCTGCAAGATTAATATATATTAAAATTAACTTATTTCTACTAAAAGAATAATATTTCGATACACTCCAGTTTTTCTTCGTTATTGGGAGTTAGAAGTCCCGTTTTATGTCTAAACGTCCGTCAAAATATAATTTGTTATATTTTGTAAACCAAAGTCTAACTTATCAAAGTCTCGAATCCCGAATCTCATGTTCTATTTTCTGATTTAAATTACTCGCGATATAAAGGCACTAAAGTCCATTTTTAGTCCAATTTCTCGTCTCCAATATGTCCAATATCACTTACACATTAATATCAGTCTCGTTTTAATATTTATTTCATATTTTACTTAGACCGCGCAATTTATAATATTTTTCATCACATTATATATATATCGATTAAACGAAACAATTTATATATTTTCGCGTTAAACAAACTCACTTTATTTCGGTGTCAACACACTCAAACGCGACGCACCCCGGCTGATGGACAGCCAAACGCACCCTTGTGCGTGGCTGTTAAGCCAAACGCACCCTTAGGCTATTTTGACAGCCAAACGCACCCTTGTGCGTTTCTGTCTAAACCAAACACACCCTTTTGTGTTATAATATCAAATCCAAACGCCCCTTTTTGTGTTTCTATACAACCAAACACACCCTTTGACCCAAACAGCCCTTTCGGCTGTTAAACCCTCAACCAAACGCCCCTTTGCGGGCTGTCACAGCCAAACGCACCCGCGGCTGTGACAATCAAACGCACCCTTTACGGTGATATAAACCCCAACCTGACGCACCCTTCTTTGGGTCTACCCGAACCCACAACCCGGCTGTCCCGGCTTCGAGACCCAACAAACACACCCTAGTGATTATAACCTAAACCCCACGCACCCTTTTGTGGTACTAACCCGCGAACCAAACCCGATGCCCCTTGGTTGTTATAACCATAACCCGAACCAAACAAACCCACACCCCGGCTGTCTACAGCCAAACCCACCCTCGCGAACCAAACCCACCCTCGGGCTGACCCCGCTGTCAAACCCGACGCGACCCAAACAAACAAACACCCCTAGCTGCTAAACCCAACCCGACCCGACTGTCCCACAGCCCGACCCGACCCAACCCCCCGCTGCTGCTGTTGACCCGCGAACCACAACCAACCCATCGTGGTGGTGGTATTAAAACCACACGCACCCTTCTCTTGTTTATACAACCAACGCACCCTTTTTATTATTATACCAAACGGACCCTTCTCGGGTTGATATCAAAAACCACACGCACCCACATGGTGCTGTGAAAGTGGCGGTGGTGAGGAGGTGAGAGAGATGGTGATGATGACGGTGGTGGTTTGGTGGGTTGAGTGGTGGTGGTAAATGGCGCGTGAAGGAGAGTGTATATGGGGATCGGGTAGATCGGCCCACGAGGAGCCTTTTTGGTCTTGCCGGAAAAATCCCGCCGGAAAAGTTTTCCGGCGGCGGCGCTACAGTGGCCGGCGGTGGGGGAGTGGTGGCCGGATAATTGGGGAAGAAGAAGAGTGGGAGAGATATATGTGTGTATATTTATGAGATGAAATGAAAAAGAGTTATAAGATTTATATATATATATATTGAATGTGGCAAGATATAATAGTTGGGGGGTTAAAAGTGTAACCTTTTTATTATACTTTTATAAATATCGGTTCGGGACTCATTTGAGCGACTTAACGACCGATTCAAATCTCGAAACTTGCGCCATTGTTTTTATAATCATTTTTCTGATAAAAATGAGTATTTATTTGATAATATTTCAGAAATATTTTATAACATTAAATAAAATATCTGTTATTCATTTTGTGAACCGGTTTCGCTCCGTCTGAAATAAAAATGGATTTCAACTCGAATAGTCGCGTTTTCAAAAACGCTTTTAATTAAAAATGATGAATAATTTATTTAATATTTTTATTAAATAAATACTGATAACTAAAAACAAATTTAATTGTTTTTGTGTGTCCGCGTTGTATATTGTTCGAATAATGTTTGCGGTGCTGTTTTAGCCCTTTTCGGCTCGTTTCCAGGTCTCGGGCAAAACTAAAAAGTTGTCAGGAATGTCATTCCACATCAAATTGCTTTAGAGTCCGAGTCGTGAAAACGTGATTTAGATGATCGTTCTTATAAGTCAAGCCAGACCCTAAAAAGTCAAAGATTGACATCGTCATTCTAAATTCGAAAATTCTCGGATGTTACACATATTGGCTGTAACAAAGCTGATTATCACAGGGTACAATAAATTACCTAATTACCACTTCATCTAACTTAATTTGCATGTCTCTTATTCCCAATTAAGAAGACCAATAAAAAAATCACAACCATATCCGTTTTGGTCAATTTACATATTAATTTATTATACAACCAAAGATTTAAAAACTTTAACAGTAAAAAAATCACCATCTCTTACTGCCTTTTTATTACAATCGACTATCTGATTCTAGTAATTCAAAAATTACATAATCACTTTCAAGCATAACTCGAAAGTATTAAACATACCATAAACACTTTCTAATAATTAACCTATCATGATCCATCTTGCTACCAAAATACCCTTTAAAAGTGAAAAAATTAACAGATATACCTTATCCTTTATATCCTCCTCAAGTTGTGTATTCTGAACAATAACCATCGGCGGCCACACCATTTTCCAATCTCTGACTTCTTTATCAACACCAACCCATTTCCCAAACATTTACCCATTTTGAACCGCCACAGCCCCTCATTTTCACAACTCTTCATCTGAAAGCTCAGCAAGATCCCTATGAAGCTTAGGTTTTCGTAACCCTTTAGTCTTAATAGGAGTAACAAACGCTTTCATACCACTAAACTAATGAATCAAACCATTACCATCTCTGCAAGCTGGTCAATGCTACTGCCTAACTGGTTCACTAACCTGGTCAACAGTCAATTAATCTAAATTCTCAAACAGCTCAACAAAATAAGGGTGCTTCTTACGTGAATCATGACTCATTTGATTATAGCCAGAATCATAATCATCGCTTAAAATTTCATTGTCTAAATCGATCACATCATATAGTTTAAACCCATTATCACCGTCTGCCACATCATCAGTTGTTTTGTCGGTTTTGTTACCGCCCCATGTCGTCCATTCACATCTACTTCTGTATTCTATTATGCATCCTTTAGTCAAACTCTCCCAACCACTTTTACCCGAATTTAAACTGATATTACATAACCCATGAGTCAACTCTTCAACATTAGTACTTGTCATCATCTGCAGAAATTCAAAACCCCTAAAAGGTTAATTTCTTAAATTAGCTAGCTATATACGACTTTAAAATGTATTTTTTTTACTAATCATACTTTCTTGTCAGGAGTAAAAACTGCCAGGCGAGATCAAATAGAGTTCAAGATAATTAATGAGTACTCGGTTAGAAAGTAAATAAGTAAAGAACTTTATAAACAAATCATATAAGTGATTACCCATATCGATCCTCCTATTACAATCCTGCCTATACAAGACTTGCAAAACTTAGATTCATACACAATCCGGTAAACAAATTGTGACGGGCTTTGTAATATAGCAATTTTCATATCAATCTCATATACAAAGTCCCGCCTATACAAGGCGATGGAGTTATTGTGGCGTTTCTTGTTAATACTTAATTCATATCATAATTCCATGTAACAAAATATAACGGCTTCCAGCCGAAAACGATAATATATAAAGTTATGAAGAAAAATAATAATCTTAGAGACTATTGATTTAACTTACAATCTGAGAACAAAATGAGAACCATTGTGCAACTCACAATGTCTTGACATATAATTGGAGACATTTGTGCAACTCACAAGTCTGACATATATTTGATACCATTTGTGCAACTCACAATGATCCTTAAAGAAACGCTCCGGTATTTATATAAATAACTCCTTATATACAATAAGCGAACGACTAAAACGCGAATGGAATGCAAGCATATATATACTAACTATTTGTAATGCCACGTAAGCCACTCAATGCCGCACGTAATGAAACACATAACAAGCACGTTATGCACTTTGAAAATGTTTGTTGTGACGCAAATTATTTGTGAAAACGTTTATAGACTAGGGTAAAATATGCAACCTAGTTCTCTAAAACCATTTCACTGATACCAAATATCTGTAACACCACTCCAAAAAATCACTTACACACAACGCAGCGAATACCAAATGGGTGTAACACGTAATAACACAGCAATATAAAACAAGAGAACGACCTCTAGGTGTCGTTTGAATAATAACAAATTGTTGATTCAATTAAAAATCTGAATTTAATTATAATACCATCCTGTCCCATCAATTTGCATCACAATGAAAAAACTTAATGTAAAGACTCCAATGCTCATCAAATAGTCCAAGCAATCTAATTCACACTGAGAAAAACATGCTTTAAAATGTCAAACATTAAAGTTGGTGAGTTCAATAGCTATTTAAATAAAAAATGGAAAATCCAACTGTTTCAATAACAGTACCATGTCAAAATCCCAAGATTTTTATAAAGAATGCAATGACACATTTTATGTCATACAAAAGTACCATCTTATCCAAAGATTTATAAAGAATGCAAACACATTTATGAACAAAATTAAGAACTAATAATGTCCGTGAAGCATTTCCCGCACTATATAAATTCTGTGCCCTGCACCATACAAATTTCGTACCAAGTTGGGGCAGCCCGAAGGTCCAAACGATATAATCCCGACATGTGTAAACGTGTCGTTCTCAGTGATTGCTAGTCACCCAACGGGGGTTGTCAATCCCGAATAGATCTATAATGTGCTTTTTTCCAAATGATCGCTAATTCAACCCAACAGTGAATCCACATCCGAATAGATCTATTTCATAAACATTCGCGCTCACAACCACCAATGATTTACATTTCAGACTCTGTGATTAGACTTGTAAGGTACCCTAAAAAAATTTGGGCAGTGATACAATTACTTGCTAATAGATAAGCTGCCGTTACCCGTGTCCCCTCCAAGAATCACACCCCGGGCAGTAAAGTAAAATTATGTACACCCGTTACCGGTTCCCCCACTAAGAACACCCGGGCAAGTATTTTTATTTGCTATCATTCAATCATCCTAAGCTATTCCGAAAATCATTTCAAATGTAAAGTAATCATTGTGACCAAAAATGAATTCAAATAATGTATCCCATAGCGAAACTAATGCAAATAAGTATGTAAACAATTCGTAAACAATCCTGTAAATGCATTGTAAAACAAGCCATGTTCTCACCCCAAATATATGTAAAACCAGTAAAACATGGGGCTATAAACTCACAAAATCCTTTAAAACAATCGCATTGTTATAAGATAACCAAATATAAGATTTTGTAGACAAGCATGTATCCCCCTCGCGGGTTATAAAACATTCAAAAGATTGAAAAGCGAGGCTATGAACTCACATTGATTAAAGACCACGATCAATTAATCCAATTAAATCACACTGAATCTGCAACGATCTCGACCACGACCTATAATTATGTCGTTCGATTATAACACATAATAAATACGACCAACGATGCGTACATCGTAACGACGAAATCATACATATTTTTATATGTATACTTATTATACATGTGATGAGAAATTTACTTGCGCGTCTTTAAACCTTAACCCTTAGTACATTTTATGGATATATATTATTTTCTGTCCAATATAACTTATCTCAATTTCTAAAGCTGATAAGCCTCGCGGCAAAGTAAAATGCCATTACGAACAACTTTCGTGTTTCGCCGGAAGGCTGAAACGGACTCGAAAGTGATCAAATCATTTAATTAATAAATCTGTCAGATTTAATATATTAAAAATAACTTATTTTCTATTAAAGTGTATATTCCGATTTCGATCCAGTTTCTTCGTTATTGGGAGTTAGAAGTCCCGTTTTATATCAAAACATCCGTATAATTATAATTTGTTATATTTTGTAAATCAAAATATAATTTATCAACATCTCGATTCCCGAATCTTATGTTTCGATTTTTGATATTTATTATTCGGTATAAAAGGTGTCAAGGTCCATTTTTGGTCCAACTCTCGTCTCAGATATATCCAATATCTCTTTTAACTTATATAAATTCCGTTTTAATATTTATTTCATATTTTAACTAGACCGCGCAAGTTATAATACTTTTCATCACAACTTATATAAATCGATTAAATGAAACAATTTATATATTTGTGTTAAACAAACTCACTTTATTTCGGTGTCAACACACTCAAACGCACGCACCCCGGCTTTCGCAGCCAAACCCAACAGCCCCCGGCTGTTTAAACCAAACAAACCAAACACGCCCTTTTCTCGGCTATTTCCCAGCTGTCCCCGCAATTAAACTCACGCACCCGACCCGGACAGCCAAACGCACCCTTGTGCGTGGCTGTTAAGCCAAAGGCACCCTTGTGCTATTTTGACAGCCAAACGCACCCTTGTGCGTTTCTGTCTAAACCAAACACACCCTTTTGTGTTATAACCCAAACCAACCCAACCCTCGGCTGTTTGGCAGCCTACCAACCGCACCCTTGTGGTTGTCAACTCAACCCGAACCAACCCCCTTTTGGTCTGTTGATATCAACCAAACCAAACGCCCCTTGTCGCTGGTTTCAACAGCAAACGCACCCTACGGCTGTGAACCCACAACCCGATGCACCCTTGTTGTTACAAACCAAACGACCCGGCTGCCAACCCAACCCCAAACACCTGCCTAGGTGGGGCTGTCAAACCCGACAACCCGACCCGCTGTTCCAACAGCCAAACCCGACGCACCCTCTTGCTTACACAGCCGAACCAAACCACCCCTTGGTGGTGGTTTTCACCACAAAACAAACCCATAACAACCCGACCCGACACCCCCCCCACTGCTGCTGACCCGCGACCCAACACACCCATCGTGGTGGTGGTATTAAAACCACACGCACCCTTCTCTTTTTATAACAACCAAACGACCCTTCGTTTTTATAAACAAAACCAAACGCACCTTCTTATAACCACACGCACCCCACGATGGCTGTGGTAGTGGCGTGGGTTCGGTGGTGATGATAGTGGTGGTTTCGGTGGGTGAGTGGTGGTGGTGGAAAATGGCGCGTGAGAGAGAGTGTACATGGGGATCGGGTAGATCGGCCCACGAGAAGCCTTTTTGGTCTTGCCGGAAAAATCCCGCCGGAAAAGTTTTCCGGCGGCGGCGAGTGGTGGCCGGCGGTGGGGAGACTCGCCGGAGAAGAAGGGTGGGGAGGGAGAGTGAATAAATGGTGTGTGTGTATTATAAGAGATGGAAATGAAAAAGATGTATAAGGAATGATATATATATAAAAATGAAATGACAAGTTTCAAAAGTTGGGGGGGTTATATTGTAACATTTTTATTATATTTTTATAAATATCGGTTCGGGACTCATTTGAGGCGAGTTTTTTGTATGTTATGTTTCGCTTAACAGAACGATTCAAATCTCGAAACTTACGCCATTGTTTTTCTAATCATTTTTCTGATAAAAATGAGTATTTATTTGTTAATATGTCAGAAAATATTTTATAAACAATATATAAAATATTTGTTATTCATTTTATGTGAACCGGTTTCTCCGCATCGACTCCGTCTAATAAAAATGGATTTCAACTCGAATAGTCGCGTTTTCAAAAACGCTTTTTAATAAAAAAAAATATGAATAATTAATTTATATTTTATTAAATAAATACGATAAACTAAAAACAAATTTAGCTTGTTTTTGTGTGTCCGCAGTTGTATATTGATTCGAATAATGTTTGCGTGCTGTGATTATGAGAAGAAGCCCCTTTTCGGCTTCTTCTCCAGGTCCAGGCCAAACAAAAATTGTCAGGGTAAATGTCATTCCACATCAAATTGCTTTTAGAGTCCGAGCGTGAAAACGTTATTTAAAATGATCGTTCTTATAAATTCAAGCCAAGGCCCTAAAAGTCAAAGATTAGACATCGTCATTCTACATACGAAATTCACCTGGATGTTACAGGTTTCCAAAACTAAATTTAAAAAAATATCAACAAGTTAACGTAATTTTAGATCATTTAAAGTGACTTCGAATGTAATCTTAAATCTGAAACAACCGCATATTCATTTTTTTTCAAGCACTTTGTACATATCTAACAAAAAACAGATAAGTTACACATACTGATTTTGTTTATAACCAAAAAATAATGTAGGGCATACTGCAATGAAGGATTTCACCCCATGAACCCTTTCTAATATGCCTCCCATGTTTGTCGGGTGAATAGTAATGGCACGCACGATTTCGTCTTAAATGAGATAGTTTCGATATTTATTTTTTATTTATGGTATGTCTTTTTAAAAAAAAGTAAATGAAGGATAAAGTGTAGTAAACATTTATAAAAGTTCTAATCAGTGACATTACTTTATAAGCAGTAAGTATTTTATGGGATGGTTTTAGATGATTAATTAGTTTTTAGTGTCCGACCCTTTAAGAAAAAAGATAGAAAAAAAAAGAAACAATTCTTATAAAATATGAAACATGTGCCTGGCTCTTAGACTCTTAGTACAATGTTTTTTTGAAATAAAAGAAAAATGAAGCTGGCTTCAAAAAGTAATTAAAATGAAACAAGCAAAGTTATCCTATCGGGAGGTGACTATTATTAGTCGATATAATCTAAGTTATCTTACTCGTAAATGTTTACAGTAACATGCGTACGTCTTACTAATCTAGTTGATAAAGTTGCATACTTAAAAATACCTATTTGTAGCATGAACAACGATATTATAAGTGCAATATCGTTCCAATCAGTTCGTTTCAATAAATACACGCAGTGACAAATTCAGAGTAGCGGGGCTACATGGTTCAATGGTCATGAATATACGTGACCATAATCATTTAATAAGCTTATGAGATATACTGTATTATATATTATATATATACACTATATTAAGGTTAAAACGCTGCACTTTTTGGCAGCTCCGCTACAGTAATCGGTCCATTGGGCTCCCATTTTGGGTCAGCCCATTTGGCAAAAAAATTTTTGTAGGCAATGTAAAAAAAACCGTTCGGCATAAAATAGAAAAAAAAACTACAAAAGTATTGACTTATTATATATATACTATATTAAGGTTAAAACGCTGCCGTTTTTTGCAGCTCCGCTACAGTAACCGGCCCATTGGGCTGACCCATTTGGCATTTGTTTTTATAGGCAATGTAAAAAAAACCGCTCGGCATAAAATAGAAAAAAAAACTACAAAAATATTGACTTATTCAGATAAAAAAATACTCGCGACATGAGGCCCAACACATAAGCCCATATAAAAAAAACAAACTATTAAACATGAGACCGAAAAAATAAACCCGCACAAATAAAAAATAGAAAAGAATAAAAATAAAATTTTAACGCAAAAATTAACCCGCACTATTAAACATGAGACCGAAAAAATAAACTCGCACAAAATACAATAAAAAAGCCCTGCAGTAACGCGCGATTCTCATTTAAAGCCATGTTCACCATAATAACATTATATTAAAAAAAAACCCATTTTAGTGTTAAAAAAAATATTTTATTTTTTATATTAAATTATATAATAAAATAAAATTATAACTTTTATTAAAAGTATAGCCAAAAAAAAGAAACTTTTAAACATGAGCCCAACACATAAGCCCATATAAGAAAAAAATAAACTATTAAACATGAGACCGAAAAAATAAATCCGCACAAAATAAAAAAAATAAAAAAAAAAATGCATCGCGTAGAATAAAACGACTTAGTTTTGTTCCACACGCTACAGGCTCGATCCCTTTTGTGGCTCCCAATTTGGGCCAAACCATTTGGTTTTTTTTTTTTTATTTTTTTTTTTTGTAAGGCAATGAAAAAAGACCACTCCGGCACAAATATAAAAAAAAATTACAAAATATGACTTATTAAGATAAAAAAAACACGAAAATACCCGCGACATGAGGCCCCAACACATAAGCCCATATAATAAAAAAACAAACCTAATTAAACATAGACCGAAAAAAATAAATATCCCACAAATAAAAAATAGAAAAAGAATGAAAATAAAATTTTAACGCAAAAATTAACCCGCACTATTAAACATGAGACCGAAAAAATAAACTCACACAGAATACAATAAAAAAAAGGTCATGTTCCCATAAAATTATATTAAAAAAAAAAAACCGCCCATATAGCAAAAAAAAGAAATTTAAACATGAGGCCCTACACATAAGCCCATATAAGAAAAAAAACAAACTATTAAACATGAGGCCGGAAAAATAAAACTACACAAAATAAAAATAATAAAAAATAATAATGCCTCGCAACTACGCGAAAAAAATTAACGACCCGCAGCAACGCGCGGGTAATCATGCTTGTATATACTATATTAGAGTTAAAACGCTGCCGTTTTTGGCAGCTCCGCTACAGTAACCGGCCCATTGGGTCTCCTCATCATTATTTGGTCGTCCCATTGGCAATCTTTTTTTAATTTTTTTTTTGTTGTAATGAAAAAAACCGCTCGGCATAAAATAGAAAAAAAAACTACAAAAATATTGACTTATTCAGATAAATAAAATACTCGCGACATGAGGCCCAACATGTAAGCCCATATAAAAAAAACAAACTATTAAACATGAGACCGAAAAAATAAACCAACACAAATAAAAAATAGAAGTGGATAAAATAAATTTTTAATTAACGCAAAATTAACCCGCACTATTAAAACATAAAAACTAGAAAAAAATAAACCGGCACAAATACAATAAAAAAACGCATGCAGTAACGCGCGATAGGATTCTCATTTAAAAGCCTATGTTCCCATAAAAAATATATTAAAAGAAAAAAACCCGTATAGCCAAAAAAAGAAACCTTTAATCATAAGCTCATATAAGAAAAGAAACAAACTATTAAACATGAGGCCGAAAAAATAAAACCGCACAAAATAAAAAAATAATAATAATCTCGGCCCTTTGGGCCTCCCAATTTGGGCCTCCCAATTTGGGCCAACCCATTTGGCTTCTTTTTTTTTTTTTTTTGTAGGCAATGTAAAAAAAACCGCTCGACACAAAATAGGAAAAAAAATTAAAAAAATATTGACTTATTAAGATAAAAAAAAACTACCACGCGACATGAGGCCCACACATAAGCCTATATATAAAAATCAAACTATTAAACAATGAGACCAAGAAAAAAATAAAACCCGCCCACAAATAAAAAATAGAAAAAGAATAAAACATAAAGATATTAACGGCAAAAATTTAACCCGCACTATTAAACATGAGACCGAAAAAATAAACCCATACAGAATACAATAAAAAAACGCCATGTTCCCATAAAATTATATTTAAAAAAAAACTCGTATAGCCAAAAAAAGAAACCTTTAAACATGAGCCTCACACATAAGCTCATATAAGAAAAAAAACAAACTCTTAAACATGAGGCCGAAAAAATAAAATCAAAAAAAAAAAAAAATGCCTCGCAACTACGCGAAAAAATTTAACGACCCGTAGCAACGCGCGGGTAATCATGCTTGTTACTCTCTATACTAAAGATGGAAAGGGTAGAAAACAAAAGCCTGCAGGCTTTCTATCTATGGGCTCAGCTCTTTGGGCCATTTTGCTCGGTCCATCAGTATTTTTATTCCTTTCGATACTTATAACTTATTTGCCGACTTTCAAACCTACCTACACATATCCAGAAGCTTTAGATCTTTGGCGACATTTACTCATTTTCATAAGCTTCTCAACCATTAGGTGTCTAAAATACTATCAAATAATCAGGTATGGCATCCAACACGCTCATGTTGGTGTTATGTGATTGTTAATACAAATATTCGTGCAAAAACGATATTTATATTTAATGATCTTCATGTTTTGATAATAACAAATATAATGTCATACTATGTAAAAATTTACGTAAACAAGTTATTTAGTCGGAAGTTTACTTGACACCGACAAATCACTTAAGGTATGAATATGACATTATTAAACATAGTTAATGATCAAAGAAAAATATTATCATTTGCATAAATCTTTTCAAATCAAATGATTTAAGTTAACACATGATTAATTATAAGCTAGTTATACTAATCATGTAAGACAAAATAAGATTAACCATAATGGAAACAATCATATTCTAAATCTTTCAAATCTAGAAAATCTTTCTTATTGATGATAAATTAAAATATTTTGTTCTAAGAAAAATCTATTGAGACTAGTTTTAAATAATACAAAATAATATTTGTATAGATTTAACGTTAATCATAAAATGACAAAATGTTTTCCCAGCTCCTCGGAAGGATCCACCATAACAAGGCAACGAATCCAGGTGTTTAGTGGATCCGTGGTGTCGCATTGTTCCAGCGGTTTTGGTGACAACATTTTGAATTTCACATAATTGCCTATTAAATAGCAACTTAAGTCTTCATTATAACTCTATGTATAATATTCACATTTAGGCACGGGGGGATAACATCGGGGGTTTATCTTTTATATTCTTGATCATTATACTTGTTACATAATTCATTACAAGTGATCAACTCATGTCCACCTCTTTAGTGAAGTAACACTCAAAAAAAGACTTCAAGTTCAAGTTATTAATAGGTTTTAGTTGTGTCATCACTTAGTGATAATCTTCATCATGTATATCTTGAGTATGTGTTTTAAGTGTTATCATATGTATCTGATAGGTTAGTATTTATGCACAAAATACATAGTGTGTTAGAGTTGGTTTTCTATCTCAAAGTAGAACTCGTATTTAGCTTACAACCGGAAAAAGTGTAAGCGACATGTACGTTTTCCTCCGCCTTAGGGAGCTTGTTTGACAGAAGTGAAGATAACTCTCAAGTTGGGTACTTGGGGAGTGGAGTAGGGCGAAGAGGAGCTTCGTAGCCGAACCACTATAAATCATTGTGTCATTGGTTTGATCTTTCTTATCTTTACTTGTTAAATTTCTTAATAAGTTTACCTATTTTATTGCATTCTCAACACTTGTGTATATCTATTTACTTCACATAAATAGACAATCTAAGTTTTAATTTTAAAACGGTAAAAACTATTCAACCCCCTTCTAGTTTCCACAATTGGTATCAGAAGCCAAGGTCACCCAAGATCTTTAACGTATATTGTACATTAAAGCTTGAATCGATCTATTGATTCTGATAAATATCTAGAAGGGCAATCTATGCAAAGACCAACACTTTTTGAAATCGATTGTTTTATTTATTGGGAAAAAAAGATTTGAAACTTATGTGAAAGCAAAAGATTTAAATCTTTGGCATATTATCACGATTAGTGATTTTCCACCGGTTACTAAAAATGAAGTTACCAAAGTTTTAGAAATAGTTCCTTTTGAAGAACAAACCGATGAACTTAAAAAGAAACTTGCTAAAAATAAGCTTAAATGGTTCTTTATAATGTTTTACCTAAAAGGAATACGAAAGAATTTTTATGTGTAAAACGGCCAAAGATATTTGGAAATCGTTGTTAGTCACACATCAAGGTAATAGCCAAGTAAAGGATAATAAAATTGATCTTCTTGTTCAACAATATGAACAATTTACTATCCTTGAAGAAGAATATATTGATAGCGGTTTTGCTAGATTTAACACTACCATTACTAGTCTTAAAGCACCTGATGAAGGTTTTTCTAGCAAGAACTACGTTAGGAAGTTTATTAGGGCTTTACATCCTAAATGGAGAGCAAAGGTTACGGCGATTGAAGAATCAAAAGATTTGTCATTACTAGCTCCAAATGAGCTCATTAGTAATCTTAAATTACATGAAGTGGTCATGGATAAGGATTCTGAAATTTGCAAAGGCAAAAAGGAAAGGTTCAAGTCTATTGCCTTGAAAGCTAAGAAAGAGTCTAGTGATGATGAAACTTTGACATTCGGAAGCGATGACGAAGAATACACTATGGCTGTAAGGAACTTTAAATAGTTCTTTCGAAGGAAAGGTAGATTTGTTAGGCAACCACGTGAAGAAAAGAAGTCATTCCGGTAAAGGGGTGATAAGAAAAGCAAGAGTGATAGGAAAAGCTTTAGATGCGGTGATCCAAATCATCTCATTGGCGAATGTCCAAAGCCTCCACGAAATAAGGATCAAAAAGCATTTGTTGGGGGTTGTTGGAGCGATAGCGAAAATGAAGTCAAGGACAAAATAAACGATGAACTTGTCTCATGGCTCAATCTTCAAATGAGATAACTCTTAACTCTTTTCATTATAGTGATAATGCTTCTTCTTTTGATGATGATAGTACACAAATCGAGTATGATAACTTATGTGAAATTAGCTTAAAAATTATCAACAAAAATAAAATTTTGAAAACTAAAAAAGACCTTTTGGAAAAAGAAATTTTAAAGTTGAATGAGAAAATTAAGAAACTTGAGAGAAATAATGAAATTGACATTGGTTTTGAG